>JAUELF010237244.1:0-12928 GCA_031471495.1 Clinocardium nuttallii
AACATGCATAAATATAAATATGTTTTTAATTTTTTATTTTTTTTTAAAATTCCTGAAATTGAATTTTCTTTTACAAAATACCGTCATACCCCTTTAAGAGAGTTGAAGGGACTCGGGGTCGGAGAAAGTGGTTATTTCTTCCTCTTATTGGTAGTGAAGATATCTCAGCGGCGTATATTTTCCGCTGGATATCTATTACTATTAACTTAGCATATAAAGACCTTTCTATTCGAGATATCTTGTTTCTGCGGATACGTCACCATGAGGTTAGAGCTCTCTCGGCAAGTTGGGAGTTCTCTTATAATATTCCTCTTGAAGATATTCTTCAAGCGGCAGTCTGAAAAACGCAGTCAACCTTATTGTCGTTTTATTTACGTTCGATGTCTAATCAGACAGATAACTGATTCTCCCTGTGTCCCCTAGTGGCTTCTCAGTGAGTTGTCCGCTAATTTCCATCGCAGCAATGAAGTGAATACTGATATAACTTTTCTTCAATCCCCTCTGCCACTTTCTTCTACCAGTGGATTCAAGTATGTTTTTTCTTAAATATAAAAATTAATGAAAGGGTATACTTCATCTTACCTGGAACTACAGTAAGTATTGGTCGCACCTCCCGTCCTATGCCACGAAGTCATCAGGTATTAAATGACTGGTAATGTATTGTTGATATAAAAATGAGGTTTTTAAAGTAAAACATGTTTTTATTAGAAAACACTTACCAGTCATTTATGGAGTCCCGCCTCCCAACCCCGCGTCATCGTCAATACTTAACGGTAAAATGAAAAGTGATGTTTAAGCACGGGCGCGCCCGTACTTCCGGACGGCCGTGTATGTCACATGTACATGAGGAATGCGCGGTGCTCGGGCTTTTTTTTCTGGATAAATAAAGTGTAAAGTGATATATATTAGGTTTTAAATGACTGGTAAGTATTGTCTAATTAAAATATGTTTTACTTTAAAAACTTCATATTTAAACAAGCCATAGGCGTAATAACAGTATATGTAGTCAATCTGATACACTCTGAAATGCTAAAAAAGTATCATTTGTACTCACAAGTGTTAATTTATTTCTCCAGGACAGATGCTCGTTTCTCACAGAGAGGGTGTTGGTGTAACTTCAAGCGATCATTATCGTTCATTAAAATTTAGGAGTCTCTATAAAATACTCGATAGGAATACACATACCAATGCATGTAGGTGCTGTAGTGCAACAATAAAAGAGCTTAATCCATGGTATAAAATAGACCTGGGACAGGACTCTTTGATAAAGCTTATACACGTATTGGGACCAACAGACTATTTCAGTAAGTAGTACTTTTGAATAAGTTAGTATGATTAATTTGAAAGAAACATCTGTTCATGAATATAAATTATTTTGCTATCTAATCAGACATTGCCACCATCGTCATAATCACAACTACTACCATCGTCATAATCACAATTACTATCATCGTCATAATCACAACTACTATCATCGTCATAATCACAACTACTATCATCGTCATAATCACCTTATTTCCATCAGCATCCCAATCATCATCCTCCTCACCATTATTGCATTCAGGATCACAATTATCATCATTATCAACTACTTTGACGTCATTAGTCGTGTCACTATCACCATCATTATCAACATCATCTTCAATATCACTATTTGCATTCTCAACTTTATAATCATCATGATTATCGTCATAATCATCAACATCACTATCAAAATAATCATAATCACCACAATAACCGGCATCATTCACACGTCATAATCGCCCTTATTTCCATCAGCATCCCAATCATCATCCTCATCATCATCCCCATTAGTGTATTCAGGATCACCATCATTATCACCTACTTCGACAGCATTAGTCATGTCATCATCAGCAGCCTCACCGACATCATCATCAACACTATCACCATCATTATCAACTTCATCTTCAATATCACTGTTTCCATTCTCAACTTTTTAATCATCATGATCATCATAATAATCATCACAATGACCGGCACCATTCACAACAGCAAGAGCTTGTAGTGTCTATCATACGCAATACTGGATGGAATACACGCTGAGACTGTAGTTGTTGCTGGGAAACACTCAACGACTTAAATTCTTGGTTTCAAGTAAACATTGGACATAACTATATCATTCAGCGAATACACGACTTTACAATGACCGCTGATAGAACTATAACATTAGTTTATAAATAAGATTACATGTATTTTCATCATATTCATTTCCATCCCAATCAGCAGCCTATTCACCATCGTCTTCATCATCGTCTATGTCCTATACATCTTCCAAGGTCATGTTTAAGATTAAATTATTTGATTTTTAGACACGTGTCAAAAGAAATTTCTCTTAGACGCCGGTGGTACATATTATTGTCTTCCGCGTCGTTCATTATATTCTGGCAGCTTTTAACCCAATTCAATCAAACAATTAATCCAATGTATTCACCACTACAGATTATCTCTACAAAATGGAAATACAACTGGGTACCACTGAATCAGACGGAACTGTATTGCAGGGAGTGGATACTAGTGATCTAAATCTTCAAGAGTTGCGTCATACACTGGCCTCTCCTGTGCTAGCTCGATTTATAACCCTTACACTGCGGGATAGAAGCGCATATTTTGTAATATGTGAGTTGTTTGTGTACGCATGTAAGTGACCTTCTGAAATATATATATCACCTAAAGATTTTATATTTTAAACATGGTTGTGTTCTGGCAAACGCCAATACACTTTTCACTTCAAACGCAAACTATTCCGACACCAAATGATATTACCCAGGTTCAAGGTTAAATCGTATGACACCGTGTATACCACTCTCACAAGAGTATCAAATCGAATCATTATCCAAATTAATAGGTGTCAGAGAATATAATTAGATAAGTCAATTATCAAATTGATCAATCAAGTCTAGTTTTTGCTTCAATACATTGCCGACATTCAAAATCATAGCACCATGCGAGTAAGCATTTTTAGCCCGAATATTCGAAGAATTTGAGAGCTATACTACTCATCATGGCGTCGGCGTCGGCGTCCGCGTCACACATTGGTTAAGGTTTTGCATGTAAGTACTTAAATACTACATGGTTAAGGTGTGGCGGGCAATTAATTAAGAGTCCATATCTCAGTATTTACTGTATACATTGTATTGAACCTTTCTACAACCCTTCCCCACTACCACACCTATGTAGATTATCAAGTAAGATAATTATATCCAGCATGTTATGCTAGTTATGGCCCTTTTTTGACTTTGAAATTCTGGTTAAAGTTTTGCGTGCAACTAAATTAAGACTCGATATCTGAGTTACTACTGAATGCATTGCATTGAAACTTTATACAGCTTTTTCAAACTATCACACATATATAAATAATGAAGTATTATAACTAGATCTAGCTTTTTATGCAAGGTATTGCCCTTTTTGGACTCCATATCTCAGTAACTGAACAATCGGTTAAATAGTCGAGCGCGCTGTCCCCCGACAGCTCTTGTTTACGATACTATAAAATAGAACGTTTAACACCACTTTGAATAACAACGCTCTTTACAACGCTGTTATTTGAATGTGTTTATATATCAAATCTTGTTACAAACCAACCCATGGTCCTTCTTATCTTGCAGCGTACCCTTAGAACACGAACCTTAATGAATGTTATACCCGTATGGACCCAGTGAGTGTATACCTAAACCACGCTTCGCGTTATCTTATTTGATCTAGTCCTGATTTCTTTATCAAGGAAGCTCGTTCGAAAGCATGTATCCACAATCATATGTTTGGATACAGTTATTTTTATTAACGCTAAGGTTATTTTTTCTGGGTCACAAATTGCGGAACTACATTTGAGTTATGTTATTGTCACAGGATTGTAATGTAGCGCCGGCATTAAATACCCACACATGAAAGTTATACTGTTCTTCTGCCTTAAAAATTTACTGAAATCTAGGAAAAGAATGTTGGTTGTACCCTAACCCTAACCCTGTACCAACACGATTTGAACACATCATAATTAACTGATTGATTTTGATAGTAACAGCTTGTTATGTTTTTGGTGGGCTTTCTATTGTTCTTTGTAGACTGTATTGACGGACGATATGGTCCTACTTGTAACGAAGAATGTGGCCAATGTGCCAACAATGACGTGTGTGCCAAAGGTAATGGTTACTGTCCTCGTGGATGTTCTGCTGGATATATAGGGACAAATTGTAAAAAAGGTATGGTATTTTAGCTCTTTACCGGCATCAAATACGATGATTCTGAAACCAATTGATAATTTGTACAATTCCTATCCATGCACTTAGTGAATAACTCATGGTGCTGATTTAATCCTATTTGATTTAAATTGTATGCATGGCATCAGTAATTTGGGATGGCAACACTTTTGAAATTCCTCTTATCTTAATCAGCTTGCCAGTTTACAAGATAATTAATTATAGTTTTTCCCAATGTTACCCTTTACCTAACTTACTCAAGCTGTTTCGATTGGTTGAAAGCAACGATGACTGGGTTGCACCATAAAAAGGTGCAATATGAAAACACTTTAAGAGTCCATCATTCTGAAAGTTCTTTCAGATTTCGAGATCATTTAGTAGAACTGTTTCTTAATTGGCACTCTACATACATTGTTTAGTCCATATTGAGTGACCTTCTAAAGACTACTGTTATTTAACCACCTTTAGTCGACCCCTTCTTATTGTTTGAAAATAATTCAATGCATCATTACAAACGTCGTTTACTCTTATTTACAGTGTCTACTCCTTGTAGTTTCATGCCAATATTATCAGAATATTCTCTGATTTGCTACTATGTTATTAGTCAATTTAAGGTCATCTTTTCCTCTTATTCGAGTTTCATACATAATTATCTCCTCCTTTGTATTTACAACAGTAATCATACTAGTTTCTTACATCAGCAAAGACAGACTGGCATTTGTTCCTTAAAATGTTAGCTATTTTGAAATACCTGATAAATTTATGCAATGTAAAACACATAGCAATTTCGGTCTATAGATTGGCGATGTCCGTCCGTCTGTCTGTCTGTCTGTCCGTCAACCTTTTGGTTAAAGTTTCAGGTTGAGGCAAAATCTCAGCAGTGCAAAGGGTTACAAACTTGAAACTTTGCCTGAAGGTAACCAATAACAAGTTCTATTGATTCCTATGGTACTTTGACCTTGACTTTGGTTTGTCGATTTTCAGGGTCAAATTGCCGACAATCTGGCCTTAACGTCTTCAGCGGTTTCTTGTTGGAATAGGTTCTGGTGTGACATTAAATATCCTAAGTCAAATATTGAAGGATTTTGATAATTAAACGTACGAATATAATACTGACAATTTTGAAAAATAAAATTACATGCTCATAGAAGAAAAGTATTGTTGCAAGTTGTCAACTCACTAACCAAAGCATTACTAGTGCTGCTGTGTAATGACTTTGACAGATGCTAATTTTAGGTTCGCACTACCATGAAGTTTTAATGTATATTATCTATCTAGGATAAAGTTAAATGTGTCACATGTTACGTAAACTTTTCGTAATTTACTGTATGCTTTTGCATTGATTTAGTATTTTGTGCATTTTTAAAATATATATAAATTATGTTGAACCAAATACAGAAGGCATTTGAAAAAAGTGAAGGAAGTGTTCAGATCACTCTTAAAGAAAGAATGTATGAGTATGAACTGTTCTTGTAATGTTTTTGCGCTGAATGTAAACAGAATGAATCAATACTGACAATAAATGCTTTTAATAATTGAAGAGAAAAAAAGGAGCAACTGGTGTGTAATGACTTTTACTGAATGTTTCACATGTTGTTACCAATTAAGCACTATTTGTCATAGGTCACAAATGCCTATATTTGTATTCATATGTCATAAACATAGATCACATATAGATCAACCTTCCAAAATCCCCGATTTGGTCAATATCAATTATAAATGATATCTTTGTTTTACCTTTTTTATATAATTGGAACAAACATAAATGTTTTTTTTGTCACTAAAGTCACTTTATCATAATTGAAGCCATGCCTCCCGTACAGCTTGCAATACTGCTATGACATTTCACCATAAAGACAGTGTTACAGTGGTAGGGCGTCGGCCTTTTGTACCAAATGTCCTCGGTTCGATTTTGGGAATCCTTTGGGATTTTTCCACACAAACAGCGCAAGAATTGGATAAGTGTACATGGAGTAGACATCGAGCGTGAGTAATATAAGCTGAAAGCTTGATTCACAATCGATGAAAAATAAATAAATCTTGGATGGTTTGATTTAGTAAAGACAGATAAAGAAGGTATTCATAACATATTTTCGCTAGCATAAAATGAATAATAAAAACAGGTGAATGAATAGTATTACATATGATGAGTACCTGATATAGTGGTTCTTCTTGTAATTGAGAGTGACGTCATTGTAACACCAGTGGTGTTTGTGAAAACAACGATGATAACTGTCCACGTGATAGCTCTGCTTGATATTTAGGATCAATCAGAGAAGTATGATATGTAATTTATTTTATTTGTATACTGACTGTGTTATCTGTTGTAGACTGCATTGATGGCCGATATGGTCCTACTTGTAATGAAGAATGTGGTCAATGTTACAACAATGATGCCTGTAACAAAAGTAATGGTAACTGTCCACATGGGTGTTCTGCTGGATATAAAGGAAACACTTGTAAAGCAGGTATGATGTAATTTCTCTTCGATGGCATAACAAACGATATTTAATCGTTAAGTATCCAGTACATAATCCAGCAATTATTTGGACAATGCGTTATACCTTTAGAATATATAAAACATCGTTTAAGCATAGTCCTAACTTAGAATATTATCCTATCTAAAATATTATGTGGCGCCAAGGATGAAACTTAAGGTTAACACTCACACTTTCTTAAGTTTTACAACGCCTTTATCAGTAATAAATAGTTTAGTATCAACACGAAATACAGAGTTATTTATAATTTAATTTCATATCTTGACTGAGTCCAAGGACATGCAATTTTTGTAACATGAATTCAGTCGTTTCAAATGACTTTGATTTCGATAGCATATCGGATATGAATAAGCCTTATGATTTGGGTGATAAGATGACCTCAAATTAAGTGGTATTTAACTATTTACTATTCCTCCCTCACTTCATGTGTTTTACAGAATGTCAACCTGGTACCTATGGTTTTAGCTGTATACAAGATTGTGGAATGTGTCGAAACGAAGATGCGTGTGACATATATACTGGAAAATGTCCGAGAGGATGTACTGATGGGTACATGGGCAGGAAATGCTCAACATTAGATACATGTATCAGCAGCCTACCTGTTTTCATAGGATCGATGTTTGCAGTCATTTTCGTTAATACAACAAGTGGAGGACTCCTTTGGTTGCTTTATCGAAATTGGCTTCATAAGAAAACACAGTAAGTATAATGATTTGAGCAATAAATATCCGATATCCGATGACAAAACCCTGCCGCATTACATGCCATGTTAGCAAGTGTAAGGTCACATTGTGCTGATGAGGCGTTAATTTTAATAAGCCGAGAGCAAGTATTTATGCTTTGAAACGGTTAGTCATGAAAAAAGAATTACACGACTAAGCAAACTGATATGTGTCTTATGTTTAGCCTTTCTTAAGTCAATTTACTAGACAAGAATGATATTTTGAATAGTCCATGTATCTAATCTAATCCTCTATTTAATAAAAATTATGTCTGTTCAATATCTTAATTAAATAGCATTTTGGTTATTTTATCTGTCTTTAGCAAAGCAGCAAACAGTGAAGACACTTCTATTCAACTACAAAACACACCATCAAATAACGGCAACCCTGATGGAGAGAGCGTGTTCACGGAGATCTAATCATAGTCCGTCAAATATCTGACACAACATAGATCAAATGAATATACTATAAGTGTTACTGATAACGATAACACATCTTAAAAACAGTCATAGTATTTCACTAGGTGTGATCTAAAAAAGAGAAACGCCATTTAAAATCGCCTACCTGTATACATAAAATGCGTTAAATTAAATACTTAAATTAAAGTATTTAATTAAACGCATTTCATGTATAGGAAAGGAAAGGAAAATATAAAAATGATTGATGTAGTGTATGTGTTAATGTGAGGGATAAAAGTGAATTCAAGAGAAATAATAACTATATGAATAAATCGTTCAATAGTTTAAAATGGAATCATTAATTCGGTATTAAATGAAATCTGGACAACTCAAACACATATGTAGAACTTTAAATGCCAATTATCGTTAAAGACACACTAAACAATACCAACTCGTATTTCTAATTCCATGTTTCGTTACCATACATATATAAGCAAGAGGACAACGATGGTCCAATTTTGCTCACCAGATTTTCTAGAACTGATAAAGTGCAATTACTCTATCTCGTTACATATAAGGTAAACGAACACAGTCTGCTTAAAGCATGTTTATCAATGGAACGGAATAATTTCAAAAATCTTGGTAGATGGTCATGAAAGGAAACATTTTTGCAATCATTTTAAAATCGGGCCTATTCTTCAGGTCTTACATATTTTTAAAGTAATCAATATGTCTAGATATAAGGAAAAAAATCGCCGCACGTTAGAGGTGATGTTTTGCAACGTTTCTGAATTATTTCATTAATAGTTGTACAGAGTCGCCCAAGAAATGTTTGTGTAATATTAATTTCAAATATTGTTTCAATGAAAACAAGCTCCGACCCTTATTGGTTATGCCTGCACCGTATTCGAATTTCAATAATACTTGAATAGAGTCGCCGCAGGAACGTTTGTGCAATATACTATCCTGTTCATATATGTACTTAGAGTCAAGAACGTTTTCACTATTTATACATAACAAGAAAATAAGCCCAGCACCATTGCGTATTTCCTTTCGTTTAAGCTCACATGCGCATACAGTGTACACACTGAGATAGTTTTGGAGAGCATGAAAACTTAACTGTAAAAGTCTACTCCCTGAAAAGGTTAGACCATTTTTAAGATAATTTATCATAAACAGCCATTATGTGACCGTCTAAAAAGATCACATCGTATTGATTGGTTGTGAAACAAGACACCCATTACAAACAGATATCGGCGTCAAATCGTGAGAAAAAACCCCAACTTATAAAATCTCCTCTGCTCTGAAAATCGTCCTATCGTTTCAAGATAATTTGACTTGGATGTGTCTAAGTGAAATGATGCAATTTTTAAAGTGGCTGTCGAATTTGGCAAAATTGTTCATCAAAGCGTGTTTGATAGGTCAAAAATAAACATGGCCCCTAGTAAATTCACTTTAAATGGGAAACCATTTAGTTCAATTGATTTGTAAATATGTATATAGTTTAACAGATAACAATGAAAATGAAATACTTAAAGGCAGGGATGCTGAATTTGTAAAATGTCAAATAGCATACTTGTGTTTTATGATTAACCAGTTTTATTGTTTAACAGGTTAACGTTAAATTCGCTATTTCGTTGACATTCTATTCGTATTTGGGTGACTTATTCTGATTTCTCTTTAGTAGAAAGAAAATATATAGATGTTTTAATGTAAATTTCAAGGAGAAAAAACACACAGTTATCGGTATGGATACGACATAGTGTTTCTTAGGTGTGGTAATCTCACCGTGTATCTTTGAAATCATAGCTTTTATGTCACTTATTAACGTGCCGTCAGGTCCGATGGTTTCACAAGTTAACGAGAAGAGTCAGCTGGCGATATATTTGATGATATTCGAGGGTAATTACTTTGTACCATGTTCTTGGAATCAGGACGATGGTGTGTATTCTAATAACAATACTTATATTTTACAACATAATTGCGCATGCGTGTCCCTCCCTTTTTTCCACGGCCACGCCTTATCCGAAAATAATGCGCAACGTAGGTAAAAAGCGAAAAATAATCCATAGTTAACATAAACTATGGTGGAAGACGCGTATTGAAAAACTAAATGTATTAAACAAATAACAATGAAATGTAATAAACAGATTATTTAACTTAATTTTTCAAAGATTAGAATATAATTCACTCGCGTCTTGTGAATGGGAGGAGTCATTCGTGACTAGGTCACTCCCATTCACGCGACGGCTCGTGAATTCTAATCTTATATTTAAAAAAATAAGTTGAATAATCTCTATGGCTTCTCCAAGTCGAAACACTATTCTAATATGTCGTTTGCTATTTTAACTAGCCGGTTTGTCATATTTATATTGCTGATCTGATTTGTCTTGTATACATACTTTCTTTTATACAAATTATCATTATTTTTGGAAACTAACTTTTGTAGAAAAACTATATATAGTTTAGCTTCATGGTGTAAGTTGTTCATGATTAATACTAATAAAAAATAATTTTAAACGAGATGTGTTTTATCCTATTCAACAGTGGTGACTATAGAATAAAATGCCCCCCCCCTCTCGTTTAACCGAACAGGATTGCAGGATTCGTCTTTGAATGGGACCTATATCATGGATTATTCATGTTAGATGTATGTCGAAAAACTGAACTGCTTCTAAACGAGGCACATTATACGTTTTAAACAAACAGGCAACATTCGCCACTACAATCCATACAAAGCAGTAGCCTAATCACAAACCTTTTTGTAATATAGTGTTTGCTGAGGAACTTACAAACTCAAGGTGTTTACACTTGTTTTACATCATTCAAACAGTAAAAACAAGTCGTATTGACCGTACGTTCAAATATCTTATTACGCCAATGGGAGAACATGCCTTTGTTAATTCATAAATACGAATTGAAAGACAAATCTAGAGGCTATAAGCAGCCTTGGTCAAACCATTTCTCGTATCATCCGATGACGCCAGAAGCTTCGGAAAAACGTTATATTCGGTGATGTTCGCTAAAGATATTAAAAACAAGTATTCCTCTTCGAATTGTCTATTACTCAAAAAAATCCTCGAATGCGATTAATAAGTATGTGCCATGTCTTATATAAACCATAGATGTTAGCAGTTTCGTTTCGAACATATATGGGTGGGAATGTTGTCGTTTCGAACATATAAGGGTGGGAATGTTGTCGTTTCAAACATATAAGGCTGGGGCAATTGACGTTTCGGGGCTGTTGAAATATCTAAGTGGTGGAAACCTGGCAAAAATTAATACATATATTTAAAGTAAAAACTGATATTTTTTGTTTTCATTTGTAAAACAACTAAATCATTATGTGATTTACATTTTTGAATGCGTTTAAACCAATGAGTCAATGTGGGTGTTGAAGATAAAAGTATTATATGATTGACATAAAAAAAGAGACAACGAACTTCCGGGTTTTCTGACCTGTAAAATGAACCAGGTAGACGAGATACTTGCTAATGGAGTTTACGAATTCCACAATTTGTCATATTTCTAACAGACACGTCTTACAACGAGAGTCTGTATCGTGTTTTTAACTTACTTACTTCACATCGATTATGAAGCAATACCTTTGAATATACATTACCGTTCATGTCTAAATCCTAGAGTGCGCTTGAAGTTTCAAAATGTTGACCCAAGCTTCAAGATAATCGAACCCGGGATATAAAGACAAATAACTCGATGTCCTACCACTCACCGCCTACTCTCAAAAGCCGAGATCTTTCTCACATGTTTCGTTCGTTAGCTTAAACATTTAAATTGTTTACATCAAAGAAACATAAATCTACAAAGTTGTAATCAGTTATTCTGTTGTTAAATAAGAGTTAACAATTTTGAAACACTGTTGACATAAACTTCATTCCTCGTTTTATGTTACGCAACTTTCGTTGAACCTTATATTAATCGACATAGCTCTCAATAGCTGAAACATAATCAACGAATATTAACGCAACCACCATCACTGAATATTATGATTGTGGAATAAATCAATCAAACTAGATCGTGCCCTCAATATGTTAGGAAAGTCATGATACACCTACGATTTCGTACCTAGTTTTATGTAACATAACTTGCGTTAACCATATAAACCATATTTATCGACATAGATCTCATCAAAATGTCTAACCTACTTTTGTGTTGTCTGTTTATCCTATAGCTGAAACTTAATCCACGAATATTAATGCAACCACTGCTAGTGTATTATGCTAGTGGGGTCAATCAATCAAACTAGACCGTTTGTCCAACTGAGCACTCAATATGTTAGGAAAGTCTTTATACACCTACGAGAGTTTCTTTCAGTTTTAGTAATATAGATATGTGTCGAAAGTATGGAAACAAGATATCATCATTTTAATTTTCTTCTACAAATCCCTTATAAACGGAAAACCTAACAATGGTATAACCCTTGTCCACTAACATTCTCCTTTTTAGGATATTGTTGTAGCCGACATTTGACACAGTTGTTTTTTTAATTTTGATCCAATAGGCACACTTTCATTTACTACATTGATAACTATATAATTGATAGGTCGTCTTTGAACACATTGCGGAAAAAGGATAAATTGATCTTCAAGAGTAATTTCTTCCTTTTCCTAATTTTTTTAAACACAATTCAATAATTATAAATCCAATTTAAAATAGTTGTTTCCATACTTTGCCGAATTATGTTAAAAGTAGTATGCTGCAAATGCATCAAAGTGTGTCTACATGTGAGGAATAGGTTAACCCTTTCCCACCTACTACAACTCAACGCCAACTAAATGTTTATCTTGTTCTTTGTATAATGCCTCAATGTAGCGGTCCTTGTTATATGGTGATCATTGCATGGCTAAAGTGGTAAGAGCTGCCGTCTTAATATCTGAAGACCAGGGTTCGAGTGCCCGGTTAAGTTGATCGGGGATAGCAATACAATTGATGGAACGGTGTCAGGATAAATAACACGGATAGTATACGTAATTACCAAGCTAACACGGATAGTATACGTAATTACCCAGCAAACACGGATAGTATACGTAATTACCCAGCAAACACGGAACGTATACCTAAATACCCAGCAAAAA
>JAUELF010237255.1:0-12928 GCA_031471495.1 Clinocardium nuttallii
ACCGAATTGCCGCGACTGGGGATCGAACCAGGGACACCCTGTTTCGAAATCCCCGACGATAACCACTCGACCACAGCAGATTCCAACTTGAGGTTCGTGAATAGGTACGGTTCGAGAACAGGGACCTGTACGATAATAGCATCAAGACCGAATTTCACGTGGTACTTCAAATTCAAATGATTTGTTGATAAATGGCCACCGGGCTTTACATATACAGAAAGCATGTACAAATACATTCAATATAATCAATGAAAACATAATGAAATAAAATGGGTTAAAGTGAATATATTAAAATATCAACATCTTTCGTTTCACCATAGCATAACATAAGAACGTTGAACTATTTGTTAACTCTTCCTCGTTCTGTCTCTCGTTAAGACGTTAAGAGCACATTAGACTTCTGAATTCTTAGATTCTGGTGATATTTCGCTTGTATATATTTGTTTCTAAAAAAGCTCAACAATGTAATAGGAAATGATAGACGTCTAAGTTATGTAACTTGTACTTGTTTAATCATCCATTGCGCGTTATTACATTATCATTGAACTTCCAAGAGCTTATTTGGAATTGGATGATGTTCCATGTGTATTACCAGAATAATTTGCAATGGACATACTAAATATGCTTATGACGTTAGGTGTGTCATATCTAACAAGTATTGGACACAAATGAAAATACCTTGGTAAATTTATTGGTAACCCAGTTAGCTTCTGTTCTGTCTTTCCATTATTGATTGAACGATAATATGCTAGATTGTTTAGCAAACAGAACCTCGCTTTACACGGTAATACACTTGCAAAACGGCTGCAACATAACTATGTAGCAATTTAAACTCATGAGCGCTTTGTTTTACTTGTTAGCAAACTTGTAAAAAGGCATTCATAGAACAAAAATAAAGTTATGTTGCGATTTAAACTACTAGAAAGACAGGATGAATATCGTGTTATGTTATAATATATAAGTTTGTAACCAAGTCTGCTTCTGTTTTATTTTGACATTGTTTATTGAATGCTAATATGACAGTTTGCCAAGCCTATTGAAACCTCGTATGACTAATCTATCAGGTTGCTACTGATCTAAGCAAGAACCCAAATTTTACTCGTTGGCAAATGTGCTAATTGTACCGAGATCCACTGGTCATATATGCTCTGATATCTAAAGAAAAGTTAACCTAGGTAAATTGTTATACCTTGCCAACTGTAAAGGAAATAACCAAAATACTTCTAAATAATTACTTCATTATGTAAATATGCACGATAATCATAATATGTAAACAAATTGTATTCTTATCTATCGCTGTGATGTTTGTATATTTTAACATTTTCTTCATATTTATATTTCGTATTATTTTTTGTTCCGCCACATGTATATTTATATATTCATTATGTCACTGGCAACAAACGTATAGTACAAACGATTTTGAACTTTGAAATTGTTTTGCAATAAATACTGCAATCATTTTAAAAATGTCGTTTTGTGATTCGAAAATCAGAAGTGAATGCAAATGTATCATTAATGTTAACAATTAATATTATAAAGTTTAGAAGTAAGTTTGTTTTTATGTATTCACAGTTTCAAATAATCCTACGATATACACTGTACAGACGTGACACTGATCTCAAGAATCGCACTGGTAAATATAGTTCAGTTTATTCCACGAATGCTTCGTAATTCAAAGCGCCTTATGCAAGCATATCATAAATCAAAAGGTAAGTGTCCCATTAGGAGGCAGAAGTCCTCGAAAGAATGAGCCATATCTGATGATTTGGGGATGTTTTACATCTGTGTAAAAGGAATTCTTAAGTGAATGTGTGTATCCACATGCTCTCACTAGAGCCCTCACTGTCCGACTATTCGTTCTAGAGACCTAACTGGATACTTTAACAAACAACTAGAAGCTCAGCCTTACTTAACATTCGCTAATGTATCTTTATAATGATATCAACACTGGAGAATCTATAATACCCCACATCGCCAGTCTCGGCTCAAATATAAATGAGCTGTTCCGCGAGAAAACCAACTTAATGGACTCTGCGTCATGTATCGGCCGAGTACAATCTGCCAAGTTCGCACAGCCTTATCCGGACCGACACATTCCGTCTAAGGGGTTAGAGGTATAGTGTAATGACCCCTGAAAGCGCAAATCCTCAGAAAGCTTACGAAGTCTATCCCGGTTAACCTGCGCGGCATGCTCAGACTGCTCCGGGTCGATGTTTTACGTCTAGTCCCCAATGTTGGTTTTCTTGCGGGACGGCTCATATGTGTTAGAGCATGTTTGGTCTTTTGACAAACAACTTGAAGCTTAGCCTCATTTACCATTCGCTAAAGTCTCTTTAATTTACATCAAAACCGGGGAATCTATAGTACCCCAAATCGCCAGACGTGTCTCAGCTATAAATGAAAGGATACTATTTCGTTAGTATCATGTATATCATCCAGCAAAGTCTCATGAAATATCAGACTATCCAAAGGGCAATATATTCATAGTGAAGGACGCAAGTTAATCTTATTTCTAAGGCGACACATAACTTCTAGTTAGTTAAGATTTGTGGATTTTCGCTCGTTGATTTGTCTTTTCCTTTTTACAATGTGACACCCATGACCAATGCGTTTTTTGTTTTCCATCTTTCAAGCCACATAACCGTTGGCCACCGAACGCGAACCGCTAATTTGCCTGTTTCGTGCGACCGCTTTAACGTATCGTTTTTAACACAAATTGAACGGAATAACACCTTTGGATGAATTCAATTTATATGATCAGCACAGGACACATCCCTGTAATAAATCTAGCAAAATTTGGCGGCTCTGTGACAATATAACGGATATGTTTCCAGATGGAACTGTACTGCCTCTGGCTATCTTTTGTCTCAAATTCGGAACGTATATAGTCCTGACGTATTTTATTTGATTATAATCGAGGGAATACATTCGTTTTAATTTGTAGCAACGGTTCATTCTGGTCTCTTTTGAATTAAAAGATTTAAAAAGAAAGTGTTGAAAATAGTTTGTTGACTCGATACAAATTAACAAATATCTGGGAAAATTATATAAATAATGAAAATTACGATTCTGTCCCCGTATCAATTTTATTGATTGATTGATTGATTCGGGGCTTAATGCATTTTTCAATAGTGTTCAGTCATATTAAGGCGACCAGTTCAACTACTCATGTGTTTACGGACTTTCTGATACCATAACTCCACACAACAATCTTTCCAAGCAATTGGCTGCTTTTTCACATAGTCTGTTAGGTGGAAGACGAATGACGCTTGTCACAGTGACTTTTGTTAAACGTCGGAAAGAATGTTCGCCGAGCTTGGGTTCGAACTCACAACCACTGGATTGATTCCGACTGAGCTACCGGGTTCGACTATTTCATTGAATCAGTGCTTAATAGACTTCATGATTGAAATTTCAATAAAACAATAAACTGAGTTCATACTAAAGACATTATAAATAATGGTAGTAATTACTTTCCTTCATTGCCATTGATAGCATTATTACAACTGACTTGCTTGTGTCAAGATACATTACAATATAACTGAAATAATGATGTAACTGAAGTCACTTTAAACGCAAGTCAAAATAGTGACGTCACCGATGAACCGAAACTGACACATGATGCTTGTTTGTCATGTGTTGGAGTTTTTTTTTATCATTATTACGGTTGTACATCACACGCGTAACTCTTGTTGACGAATTTCGTCCGACCAAGTGTCACCACCTAGATTGTTTTTCCTACGACTCGTTGTCGGATAAGAAAGTCATGGTTGCACCATTCATTCCAGGTAACACACATTGATCAATCAAGCTCTCGGTTAATCAATGGCGTCCAAGCATAACGCGTAAGGAATGTGTTTCTTGGAAGCAAGACATTTATTTTTTATCGGCGATAGTTGTTTAACCTCAGTTTTGACCTTGATGTTAAACAAATGATCTAGAGTGTACACCAATCAAATGTTGTAGTTAATGAATAATGTCGAAGAAATGAAACGTTTTGATTGGTTTATAGTTAAGTTGGCGATACTACGGGACGTACTAATAAGGTAATGTTTTAAAAGGAAATGATCTGCATACTAGCCCTTAATAGTGTTCCTTACTAAATGAATTTCAATTAATAAAATCAGTGAACATGATAAGTTTTTAGTTATTTATCGTCAACGGAAACTTATACGCCTCTTTCGAGTCTCGCGTAATCTCCAGTCATGTGACGTATTCTCGGCAAGCTACACTCGATTACCGATTCTATATCTTTTGAAAAACAATGTTCTAATCGAACAATGTTCCAATTGGTTCACTATTATAATGCATTACCAATTCAAGGAACTGTCGAATTCTTAGACATACTACATTATCGCGCACATTTTATAATTCATGGACAATTACTGATTGTTTTGATTATTAACAAAACCCTTCCCATATTTAAGTCAAATAATATGCGCATGTTCCATATCACGGTTGATATCAAACGCGTACCTCTTGTGAAAGGTCCTACCAACAAAATGGCGGTACAAATTTCGTCCGACCGAGTGTCACCACCTAGTTAGTTTTTCCTACGACTCGTTGTCGAATAAGAAGGTCATGGTGGCATCTTTCATTCCAGGTAACATAACTTGATCAATCAAGCACACGGTTAATCGCTGGCGTCCAAGAATAAAGCGAAAGGATGGTGTTTCTTGGAAGCAACACATTCATTTTTTATAACAATATTTTATGTGATTTCATGCGATATGAATACTTGTCTTTTTTGTACTTTAACTCTACACATTTACATTCTACCAATACAAAACTTTACAAATAGTAATCAAGTATAACCAAATGAATTGTAAACATTCGTTATATCAGCACAGGCTTCACAGCGTCCACTTAACAACCTTGTGAGGCAGCCAATCGTCAAGACACACCTCTTTGTTGACCACATACTAAAGATCTAACCTCGTGGCCTAATCAAATTATACACTTTCATTTTAATATTTATTCTATGATTTTAATTTACCACATAATAGGTAATTTTCATGTAATAATGAATGTTTTCACGTTATTTATAGCTTTTAATGTATCATGAAGTCCTGGTGAATAACGTAATGCGAAATTGTTCCTGTTAGTGCTGTAAACCGACAGCACTTAATAACTAGTTAATGAAGTTTTACACGATATTTTTGGGGGTTCGTAAAAAATGTTAACCTTAGCTTTCATGAAAACTTTTGATTTTTTTTGGGGGGTTGCTTTTTTATCCGATGAAAAGTGAATTTATATACCTAATTTGGTGTGTTTTGATAAACACGTTTCATGACAATTACTAATTATCGTGACCATTTTAGATGCTCGAAGGTTTCACGATATGTTTGAGATTTACATGAAAACAAAGGTGATTATCTTGAACATTTTCATTTATCCAGTTATTAAGTTTTGGCAGTTTAGAGCACTAACAAGAACAGTTTAGTGTTACGTTATATATTTCGATTTGACGATAAACTCAAAATCATCAAGGTATTTTATAAAAAACGTGAAACCCTCCATTGCTTTCGTGAAAGTTTTCACGAATATTATATGTTAAGTGGTGGCAGTTATATGCCATCATACATTCCTCCTTTGCTTAAATATAAAAAAAAATAAAGGAAATTGTAATAGTAAAATATGAATAGAGTATGTAAGTTATGTTGTTTTATAAATTAAACATTGGAAATCTACCAATTGATACCTAGGTGATTGGTTACAAGTTTCTTAAAATAAACAAATACTCACACATCACAATATCTAGGTCAATTCATATTGTTTTGTTTGTGTTTGATCTGCTTCACTCTTGTATGGCATTTTAAGTCGCTTTCAACATGTTTTTCAGATACACCATGGTGTTACCTGGGTAGATTATCAGTACTACTGTTTCATTTATCCTGTCACTAAAGATTCAGTCGTAAATCTAACGCCATACTCCTGAGTGCCAAGGATGGAAAGTAATGATGTCCACTTTTAACACTTCGAAAACACATAGCAAATGAATTGAATATCTCCTTAAATGAAAGCCAGCCTCTTACTATGGGTTGAAAATTAGTGATAAAAGAGAAAATTACTCACTATGAGCAATTTCTCGTTTTGAAACAATGTTTTCATAATGCGTATGCTGCAGTAAAAATGCGTCTATATCTTTATGTGACGTGGCCCAGGAAACAATGGACAAAACACCCGTTATATGTAAGAGATGACTTTGAAAATGTTGAAACAAAAAACCCATATCAGTTAGGGTAGTATCATTTAATTGTGAAAACCTTTTTCCCCCAAACGTTGTGTGCTGTACATGCATCTGCGTATTGCAAGAGGTTAACAGCACCAGCAATCCTTGTTACATAAGATTCCTAATTTTCATACAAACATAATTATAAACTATCAAATTGTCTTTATCAAAAATAAACAATCAAAATAGTATGTAATTGAATACACATATTCTTAAAGGTCAGCTTTTAATTAATAAGACGTTGTTAAAAAGTGTACCCAAAATATTTCCAATATATAACTATTTTTCTTCTCTTATAATTTTCTTATTTAGGTAGACTTTTACAAACACTAACAATTGTTCTACATACAACTCCACAATCAAAATATTACGTAATTCAATAGAAAATATTGTTTATAATGAGCTTTTAATTAATTATACTTTGCTAAAAATTGTATCAAAACCATTTCCAAACATATTACTGTATATATAAATATATATTTACTCCGATATAAAACAATTATCACCTATTTATACTTTTTATATGTATGTGAATAACATGATTGTTATTAAGTAAACATGTTATTTGCTTAAGTTTTTTGCTTATTGATATAAGTCACGTGAGAAAATATGGAATCATATTTCCCTCTTAGTGGAGGTGTATATGGAATATGTATCTCTTCTGACCAAATAGAAAACTTTCGTCCAAACAGTGTGTTACCCAGAGGAAATATTATTCCTTGATTTTAAACGAATTAAAATTGTCTTCTACGGATTCATCTAATGCATGACACATGTTAAATGACGTATCGAAATGCGATTTAAAAGGGGGTGTTATCTTTGCAATATAGTGTACAATGCGATTTGATGTCTAATACAAATTACAACAACTATAATACCGTATAAAACAAGCACAATAGAGACAGAGCATTCAACAGGAAAAGAAGATTACCTGAATCTAACTTGACAACGACAATTGTATAAACTAAAACTGCATTTCAGATGTTAATTAGGTCATGTGTTTTTTGCACGGCGAAGTGCATCCCTAATCTCAGGCATTATGTTTTTGTAAAAAGCATCGACACTGATTCCGAGAATTCTCATTTAAACAATCAAATAGAATCATGATTTGGAAGATTGGCTTTCACACCCATCCAGCTAATTACCCGAGTGCAATAAGCAACGTGTGTTTCTGTTGAAGAACCGTGATTTTTTTTGGACATTTGGTATCGGAAATTAAGGAACCATCCCGTTACATAATGCACCTTATGTTGATTCTGAAATACCTCAAATTAAATTTTCATGACTTTTCTTTGGTTCCGCGAGTTGAATATTGGATTTTGTAAAATCCGTGTTTTTTCACGTAATTGTAACACTATGTTTTTTTGTCGTTAAATTGTTGATTTTATCATTGGATTAACGTATGTGGCACGTAATGGAGAATCAATATTCTATTCGTATTTGCCTATTGCAATGACATGAGCGCGCCTAATCTGATAGAACGATTGTGGTGAAAATAAAAGTTTTGCAAACATGGAGATTCAAGTGAGACAGCTCCTGCACTCGATATTAAAAATAAGTATGTTGGGACATATACATATAACAAATGTCCTTGTTCACTATTTTGTATTAATCTAAATTATAAGAAAAGAAGATATCCTCTGCAATAATCTTCGAATGGCTTGTCTTTAACGTAACAAGATGAAGTTACGTAATTGTAACACTGTGTTTGTTCTCGTTAGAGTGTTGACTTTATCATTAGATTAACGTATGTGGCACGAAATGGAGAATCAGTATTATATTCGTATTTGTTTTTTGCATTGACATTAGCTCGCCTATCCTGATAGAAATATTGCGGTGAAAATAAATTGAACCGTAACATAGATGCGATGAATTACAAACAATATTAAAAATAAATATGTTGGGTCATTTAAATATAACAAATTTCATGTAATGTTTATTACATCATACTAAATTATAACACCCTGGAACAGTCGCTTTGCAAAAGAACTCAAAGTTAACACCTGCACGATAATCTTCGAATGGCCTGTAGTTAACGTAACAAGGAGAAGTTTCGTATAATGACACATTGCCACTAGGCAAAATAAATAGTGCGTTAATTTAACGTTAACGATGGTGTCTTTCAAGATAAGGTCAACGCGTGTTCTGAGTTTTACCTAGACTTTTTCTTACGTCACAATCCGCATATTTTGTTTTAAGACCCGTATCATCACCGTTCCTTAGAAGAGATAACACAATAATTGAGTGTTCCCCTTAAAAAAAAGACCTTAATACGTTTGAGCATCAGTGCAATAATTATAATGTGACCATGCATTTGTCGGAAATATAAAGTCATGGAAGATATCTAGAATATCTAGGGAAAACAGTTTATTTTCGAATCCGAATGCATGGGTACGCAGGAGGATATGTGTTCGCATGTCTTATTTTTACGCTAATGTTGATTTTCCCTGAACAACGTTCACGTGTTCATTTGTCCTCTGGATAGACACACAGTCATTATACAGGCTCTTGCAAACAATACAGAGTCAGGAAATACGGATTAACATTTAATTTGACTAAAATTCCTGATGGACGAAACGATCGGCAGTGACAGGGTTAAGCCAAATCCACCGAAGAATGAATGACCCGCCTCTGGCGATTATGTGTGTATGGTACACAGTGACTGAAGTAAGTATGTGCATTACCAATGTCTTCACTGTTCGTCTATATGTTTTAAAGACATATGTATTTTTTCTTCTGACAAAAACCTTGAAGAGTGGTTTGACTAGCACCGCTTTCAACAATAGTTAATTATATCACGGCGTTTCCTGTGTAAGTTACTAGTACAACTGGTCCATTTATCCTGACACCAGCCAGTCGGCCAGTCGTAATGCTAACAACGCAACTCTAAGCGCCAAGGAGGGCAGTCATTACTACCATGTTTTAAGTCTTATGTAACACGGCCGGGATCATATTAATGATAATTTAGAAAAAAAAGTCTTAGAAAAATCGACGAATCCTTTAAGTCTGAGTTGGCCGAGCCCCGGTAGCTCAGTCGGTAACGACACTGGCTGTCAATCCAGGGGATGTGAGTTCGAATCCCCGCTCGGCATAATTTCTTTCCGGCGTTTGACAAAAGTCAATGCGACATGCGTCATTCGTCTTCCACCAATGAGATGATTGTTAAAAACGGCGTTAAGCCCAATTAATCATTGATTTGAAAATTTTCAATGATGACCGAATAGTGGTGCACACAATTTCTTACCCGGTGACGGGTTTCATTAACGGAACCTTTTTTGTTTAGACTAAGTGTCTTTTCGTGACACCATACCTGAGAAAAAATCAAAGTTAGAAATTTACGACGTGCTTCAAACCATAAATTATGGACTATTTTTAGAGAGACGTTGTCTGGGGCAGTTTCCGAAAAACGCACTATCTCGCAAAGTACAATTGTTCAGTTACAATAGCGTGTTGTGAATGTTGGAATGGACTTTTACGCCAATTTCAACAGAATTTCAGTAATAAGTCATATCACGACGTTTACCAGTACAAACGGTAAGATTATCCAGACACGGATTGCTATACTGTAGGGAAGTCAACGGTTAACCGTTTAATCGTATGTTATTCGCTTAATTTGTTAGTAATTCAAGTAACCGAGTATCGGGAAAATTAATGAAACATATACACGGTTGTTTTTAACCTTTTGTTCTTTTAAAACAACAATAAAAACAATTATAAAAGTGAATATTGATTGTCTATGCATTTATCCGTTTAACCGATAAGAAGATTATACGATTAACCGATTATTAATATCGGTAACAGTTGAGATCTCTTCTATATAGCATTAATCCCGTGCCCTACGGAACAAAAGCTAGTATCATTGTTTTAAACGTTTCTGGTATGACCCGACCCTAGATCGAACCCAGATATCCTGCGTATAAGGCGGAAAATCATAACCACTGTACCAATGGGCCTGTCTAGTTGAATTGAATAGTAGCATTTAATAATTGCTTAATCCGCAGGAACCATTTGTTTTTAATCGTCATTCGGTCTACATACAACAGTTATGTTAGACCCCAACGTGAAGAGATATAGCGCATACTTCTAAAAATAGATGATTGACCTTTGTTTTCTTTCAGGTCACATTAAATTGCCGGCTGAGCGCTTACCATTTTCTCACATGGTCTTTCTTTAGTGGACGACTTTGAAAACAAGTGAGCACAACTTTCACTCAATGAAAGTAAATTTTACTTTTAAAATAGGTTTCAATATATTTAGTAAAGGCAGTATTTGTTTATTATAAGCAAATATATATTTTTCGCAACAATGTATGTTATTCTTTCCTGCACCAGATACGCCAAGATACGTCTGCATGTTGGAATATGGTAAGCAAATACAAGAAACAGTCCACATTTTGTGTAATTATTGTCATAGGCGTAGCGGTTTCAGTATTTCGCAAGATATCGAAATCTCCATTAGAGGGCTATTGTTTCCTGTCCTTTCGTGTTAAAAGTGATTGTCCTGGGTTATCCCGTATTGTGAAAGGGCGTTATTCATGGCAGGGGTATATTTGAACTTGTCAAGTGAATTCGGGGTGTTAATGTCTCTGCGTACAGTAAAGACTCAGACGATTAAGTGCATATACACAGTCTCATGGGACCGTCCGTCTATATGTAGGTTAGTCCAAGATGCGTCAATTAACAGCAAACTAGACATGTAGCCCCATTTAAATACACGCCGATTGACCTTTATTTGATCCCGTGACGGAAGCGTCAATAGCAACCCAAAATCACCGGGCACGGCACATTTCCATTTGTTTTCCATCGGGATAATACATAACTGTAAGGTACACCGGCCACTTAGAATTACTCACTCCCAGTTTCTTACATGTTACGTATTGTTTATTTGTTTTCGTTACATTTTTTCCGTATGCTAAAACGTCAACCTTTCAAACGTGTCTATGGCTTAAATTGCTATCCTATTTCACTTTTACACTTAATCGGGCGACAGATGCAATTTTACGAACGAAGTGACAACTTGAATGTGTCAATGGAAAAGACATTTTGTTTCACAAATTCGCGTTTGTCGTGCAAAGAAATGCAAGGTCGTGTCTTAAAACATCCTTCATTCCGAATAGAATATACTTTTTTTTGGAGGAGCTCTGTATACATCTACTGAAAAAGTAAAACTTGTATTATAACTTACATGTAAAATGTTTCTGGGTATTTCTTACATTATAATATAATTGAGCCGTCTCGCGAGAAAACCAACAATGCGTAAGGTATGGTCCCGGATCAGCCTAAGTATGCCACGAACCAAGACAGACAATTTTCGCCTCTTGTGAATTTTCTGTTTCATGAGTCAATACACTATACCACTATGCCATTGAGGCGGAATGTGTCGACCCGGATCAGTCTGATCGGAAAGCGCAGGTTGATCTAGTCAATACATTACCCAGGTGCAACTATGTTGGTTTATCATGGGACAGCTCATATGTAAAACTTATGATACAGATAGTTCACATAAATTCAATAAAACAAAACAAAGGTTGTATTTTACATGAAGCTTTCATCACGATGTCCAGACTCGAACACTCAGTTGGTAACTAGCAGAGCTATCAACACAACGCTTCCGTGAGTTTGAATCCCGGCTCGGTCATTGCTTTATTTCGATAACGAAAATGTGGACAATTTACCTGAGATGAATGTTATGATAAAGGCATGGACTGCAGTGATATATTGGAAAAACTGTTATATGCTGTGATGAAAGGCATGTGCTGTCTTGAATAATCAGTTATTTGAAAAAATGTTGAATGCTGTGATGAAAGGCATGTGCTGCCGTGATATAGTTGATACACTGTTGAATGCTGTGATGAAAGGCATGTGCTGCCGTGATATATTTGAAACACTGTTGAATGTTGTGATGAAAGGCATGTGTTGTCGTGATATATTTGAAACACTGTTGAATGCTGTGATGAAAGGCATGTGGTGTCGTGATATATTTGACACACTGTTGAATGTTGTGATGAAAGGCATGTGTTGTCGTGATATATTTGAAAAACTTTAACTGTTGATAAAATCGGCGTCTCCTCATGTCAACTAATGGGACATACTACGTGCAATTGGGAAATCGTACACTAGCCGAGCCCGGTAGCTCAGTCGGTTACGACGCAGGCTGTCAATCCAGGGAATGTGAGTTCGAATCCCGGCTTGGCCAACTTTCTTTCCCACGTTTGACAAAAGTCAATGCGACATGCGTCATTCGTCTTCCACCAATGGGCTAAGTCTATGTGGAAAAGCAGTTAGTTGTTTGGGAAAATTGTGTGAGAAAACCAGAAACACATTAGTAGGTAAACTGGCCGCCGTGATATGACTGATACACTGTTAAACACGGCGTTAAACCCCAATCAATGAATGAATGAATCATACTGGATTAAAACCGCAAAAAAGCAGCAAATTCAAAATATCTTCTGCTCCAAAGTTCTACAAAGATTAAAGTTTGGGTAAGAATGACCAACCACAAACGAGATACAAAAAAAACATGATGCAACCTCATGAACCTGTCGTTTTGGAACTTAAAATGCAACATTGAACACAAATATATATTCCGATTAGGTAATTGATTATAGGTAATTGAATATTTCCAAAGCTCTGTGTAAAACTTTAATTTAGATGCTTCTTTAGATTTTAGAAACATTCCTGTTTTATCAGTGTCCTC
>JAUELF010237266.1:0-12927 GCA_031471495.1 Clinocardium nuttallii
TTTTAATAATTATTGATAAGTGAAAATGTTTTACACATACACAACTATATACTTACACACACAAATAGTATTATAAACAGAAAGCGGGATATGTAACAATAGAAATCATACATTAATATCAAAAGTTGAAAATATATAAAAAATTCAAATATTGAAAAAATCAAAAATAGTCTTCTCCAGAATTTAAAAAAAATTGGAGAGAGAAAACGATAGCTGCTCTCCAAATGGCTTAATACCGATAGGCAAGGGTAAAAAAGCCACACATCGATCGATTACATGACAATTGGGTGTTATATGTGACTTCAGACCGTTAACAAAGTTTTCATTTGATTTGTATCATGCAGTGACCTCTTTTGTACATACGCATGCAACCTTTATTTACGAATTCCAGCACAACCGTCCAAACGGTACATTCAATGTATTTAAGCCTTAGTAACGGATATCTATCAACTCAGTCGGTCGCGACGATGCCATCAAATAAAGTGTCGAGAGTTCGAATCATTAATTGTTTCCCGATGATTGACAAAAGCTCTTTTGACTAGGGTTATTAGCCGTCTACCAATGGGATAAATGTCATATTGAGTCAGAAACTAGGTCATTAGGCCAAATTGATGGAAAATCTTGTTAACACTCTGAATGCTGCATTTTTAACTTGAGCATGCTGGAACTGTTTAAGAATGTTTGTTTTGATGATATGTAGGCCAAGTTTGAATATTGGTCATGTTTGTTCAAAAACAAGGTCACTAGCCCAAATTGAAGGGAAATCTTGTCAACACTGTAGACGCTACTTTTAAAAAAAAAATGTTCAGAATGTTTATCTTTATGATATCTAGTCCATGTTTAAAAATATGTCTTGCCTATGTCACTAGGCCAAATTGAAGGAAAACAGCTGCAATTGTTATTACCTTTCACATCTTTCCTACTTCTCCAACCTTCATGCAGCCCCGGGCCGTCATCACGTCAGTGCTTTGATTATAGATAATAAATACAACTGATGATCCTGGGTATTTTTCTCCATACATGCAATGTTTTTCCAACAATAAACTTGGCTTAAAGGAATCAATTAGAACTCCACCTTTGCGCCATTTCGCGATAACAAGTATATTTTAAGCCTTAGTAACGGATCTCTATCAACTTAGTCGGTCGCGACGATGGATATTTCATGATATGTAGGCCAAGTTTGAATATTGGTCATGTTTGTTCAAAAACTAGGTCACTAGGCCAAATTGAAGGAATATTTTGTTAATACTTTGGATGCCACATGTTTTGCTTCAGCAGCTTGAAACTTAGTCAGAATGTTTGTATTGATGATATATAAGCCATTTTCGAATATGGGTCACATCTGGTAAACAAAAATAGGTCATTAGGTCAAATGAAGGAAACTCTTGATAACACTCTGGATGTTGCAGTTAAAATCTTTGTCAGAATAATTGTCTTGGTGAATTTTGCATTGTTCAAACACTTTTCTCCAGTCTAGTACATGGTTTAGAGCATTACTTATACTTGAGGGGAGTTGATTTAACGTTGACGTATTTCTCAATATATACGGAAGAACTACAACATATTCTGCCTAAACCTGCTGTCGAATTTCCCTTTGGTTCTTCACGTCTTAAATGTGCATACTTGTGAGCTCTTGCAATCAGGTGAGCAATTACGTGCCAACAATGTCCTCCTGGTTTCAAAATATTTACTCTTTTTGAAATGATCTTTCAACTTCTTAACAATAAATACATAAACATAAGCTGCACTTTTTATTACCTTTCACAATTCCCCTACTTCTCCAACCTCCATGCAGCCCCGGGCCGTCATCACTTCAGTGCTTTGATTATAGATGTCAAATGCGCTATACTTATACAACTGATGATCCCGGGTATTTTTTCCCATACATGCATTGTGCCATTTCGTGATAAAAAAGTATATTTTAAGCCTTAGTAACGGATCTCTACCAACCCAGTCGGTCGCGCCGATGGATATCAACTAAAGTGTCGAGAGTTCGAATCATTGTTTCCCGATGATTGACAAAAGCTCTTTTGACTATGGTTATTAGCCGTCTACCAATGGGATAAATGCCTATGCGGTAAGGTAGCCAGTTGCCCCGGAGAAACGTTTTGCGGGGATGACAGGACGGTAGAGCCACGTAACACATGATTAAGGTTAACTAGCAGTCTTGATCATGGTTTAAATTATTTGGAAATGATGTTTATGTAAAATGGCCCACAACTGTTGTTTAACTCTGTACACTTTGTGGCGAATGTGCATCACACGACTTTTGCTATACTATTTTCATCTATCTGTAATTATTCAACTTGCATTTATAAAGAATTTTACATAGTTTTGCCAAGATGTTTTCTATTGAGGAATACTTCTTCCACCACATGAGCACTTAATTATCACGTTATATATTTTAAAATAAAACTTACGTGTTAATCAGATATTTATTATGGTAATTAAGTGACTAACTAGTTATATAACGTAAGTATGCCACCATAGTTGTCAACTACTGTTTTGTTGTACGTTGAACAGGGTCAAAAGCCCAACAATAACGGTGGAACTGTCATACATTTTTTTCTCTTTAAATGTAAACGGTTATCAAGTGGATATAGAGAGAAGTCATGAAAACGTTTGTGATGAGGAGGAAAAGAGCTTAGTCACACGAGCTCATGGCAGTTACGTTATACCAAATTGCATAGTTTTAAAGATGTCGACCAACACACTTATTCATGATCCCTGGGTAAACAGACGAGTACGAGGCTAGGAAATGTGCCTTTCCAAGATCACTCCACCATGTCTGAGGATTAAACCCGGGACGCCCGGTTTTAAATCACCTATGCTAACCACTAGGCCACGGCAGATTCCTTCGACAAACAGTGCGAACAGCGACAATCAAAATCAGCTTGCAGACAGACTGATTTAAATCTCGAAATGACGGGATTCGCGTCATGACCCTAACCCCGACCGTCCTCTCCGTAAACCTCGAGAAGCACATATCTTTCCCCCCGAAACCCAAACCACCACCTCAGTAATACTGGCTTGCCTCCTTTGCTTCGAAGGTTAAGGGGATAGCATAGCGACTGATGCATCGCTGTCCGGATAAATACTACAGGTAGTACTGCCGTTGAACTGATGCATCGCTGTCCGGATAAATACTACAGGTAGTACTGCCGTTGAAGAGGCTTAACACACACAAACAAAACAAGAAGATATTCCATACTTTATACACATGTACATCACAATTATAATGCCATGTAACACCAACGTTAACAATAGCATATAATCAGAGTAATCAAATGGGATCCTCTGTATACACTTTATCAAAACGCTGGCAATACGCAGGGAATACGCTTGCAATGCGCAAATCATACGCTAGTTGTGTGTTATTTATACGTTATTCAATCGTCAGGCGTACGCCAAGATGTCTATATACGTTGAAGATACGTTAAAATACGTTACTCATGCGCCATCAATACGCTTGCTGTACGATACACCTTCATCCAAGTGTATGCCAGCGTACTCGACCTATGAGTAACGTATCTCTAGCATAACTCGAACGTTTTCAGCGTATGCCTTGCGTCTGCTTTGCGTATAAACCATACGCCAGAATACGCACTACACAACATTTTTAAGCATGCTTTAAAATAAAAATCTGCCTATGCAAGCGTATGCGACCGTGCTTGAAACGAATAAAACCTATTCCTAACGTATCCCTAGCCTATATCAGCGTATGTGTGATATTGTCTATATGCTGACATACGCTAGTATGATGCGCAAAAGTGTGACAGCGCAATAACATTTAAACCTTTATTCTACTGTATTCAATTTAAAGCAGCAATCATAACATACACCATGGTGTAAGACTTGCAATGGCGTTTGCGCACATTATAGTCCTAGATAAGCATGTACATTCGTGCAATAAAATCTTGGTCTATATTGTTCGATAATTTTCTATAAAAAATATACCAAGTTCTTGTCCAAACATTTTTATCAAAAGATTCCACAGTCTAGTCCATACATTTTATAACTTGTAATGAACCAATGGTGATGATATCAGTCAAATAAATTCAGCAAGATACATATAATGTCATATCCTGTATTCGTTTTTGGTTTCACAGCTCGTATGTACATTTAAGAAGTAAATGATGTCATGTCCTGTATTCTTTATTTTCTTCACAGCTCGTATGTGAATTTAGGATGTCAACGATGTAATATCCTGTTTTCTTTATTTGCTTCACAGCTCGTATGTCAATTTAAGATCAATAATGTCTTATCCTGCATTCGTTGTTTGTTTCACAGCTCCTACGTAAATTTAAGAGGTCAATTGTGTCATATCCTGTATTTGTTATTTGTTTCTCAGCTCGTACGTAAATTTAAGAGGTCAATGATGTCATATCCTGTATTCGTTATATTTGTGCATAGCTCGTGTGTAAATTTAAGATGCCAATGATGTCATATCCTGTATTGATTATGTGTTTCACAGCTCTGAATCGTCCATTTCAAATGTTCACATCGTCATTTTAAAGCTCATATCTAAATTTGAGGTCTGTGTCCACAAAGTTCTCTTTCAGCCAAGCGTCCATCTTCTCGTTCTCAGCAACAGTAAACCAATTTTTCCAGTCGCCTACTTGACCTGTATCAAACAATGAACATATTGTGACTGGGACCATTGCAGACGGAGTTCGGGAAATAATATTGCAACATAGAAAATGCTCGTACTGAGCAATATCTCCTTTTGAAAAAATGTTTTCAATTATTTTGATAAAAGATATACATAATTTGGGGTTCTGCAGATTTCTATTTATTTGCATAGTTGTTTTCAACGTCTTAATTTGACAATCATTTAAAGGTATGTTGGCATACACGTAATAGGAATATACTTTTATATTCTGTATGAAGATGCATCTAAGACAAAGTGACATGTTGAAGGACAGTGAAGGCTCCGATGTACAGTTTTACCCGAGTCTTCAGAGTAATTAAAACCAGAAATCGCTGTCGTTGCTCATATACTAGTAACAAGGATAAGATTATGAAGCCGTACTACAAACGTGCACACATTCCCAATAAAACAAGCAACCAGGGGCGAAGCTCCCTTTAGGCACTTTAGTCACGGGCCTACACATTTTTCTCAAAATGCCCCAAAATGCAGCTGCGGCGATATTTATTTGCGTAATATATCAACCAGATCATCCTGCGCTGTCAGCGCAGCCTGATCTGGCGGACACATTCCGCATTAAAGGAATAGATTTATAGAGTAGTGGTTCCCGAAACAGAAAATCCACAGGAGGCGAAAAGTGTCTTTCCGGATAAGCCTGTGTCGCATGCTTAGGCTGATCCGAATCGATACTTTACACAGAGTCCACACTGTTGATTTTCTCACGAGACGGCCTACACATTGATTATTGCCAAGCTACGCCCTTGGCAACTGACTAACACATAAACGTATTTTAAATTACCTTTTCTGTACATAAATTGTCCTCCTTTCTTTTTGTCAGAAATACTGCTGAAGTCTTTAACATCTTCATTGGCCTTCTTAAGGTTTTGAAATGAACATGCTTCTGCGATCGTCTTTATAAGGGCATCACTTCTTCCACACTGCAGAAACTCGTTCATTTTCTTTATCTCACGAACTGGGTCCTGTAGTGATTCACATGTGAATAGTAACTAAAATGTGATTTAACAGTTTTTCAAATCATATCACGGTGGCCTGCTCACCTACTCATGTGTTTCCTAGTTTCACACACCATGATTCCGCTCTTTGTACTTTACGTAGAATCAGGGGGTGCCTATGTATGTATGTATGTATGTATATATATGTTTATTATGCAATAAAGATGTACAATCCATCAGCATACATGTATGAATACATTTGACAATTCAACAATTTCCGGTCGTATAGAAGATTAAACCAGAGAAAGGCCATCCATAACCCTCACACTGCTGCCTGCTAAAAAGTAGGGTTTAGACAACATTATTGATTTAGATGGGACCGCTCGTGACGAGCTGTCGTATCTGAGCTTGCGTCGCCTTACACCCCACTAGTGTACACGGAAAAAGCACCATAACCGATACTGTACTTGTAGTATCGCAACATGCATAGCATGAGGATCCATTTTTAAGGCTCGACAGTGTAAAGGTTATTACCTGATCAGCCTCTCCCTTCGATATACAATATACAGCATGTGAATGCGTGTATATACAATTCCGTTACAATATGTAAGGTTATAACAAACATATATAAGTGCGAATTACAAAGTATGTTGATTATTATAATAAACCAGCAAGAGAGAACGAGATGAAGTACTAATGAAGTATAAATGTACTCCAAAAATCCAAACAGAGATGACGGTATATATATATTATTATTATTACTTTTATTACCTATCGTTATAGATATTTTCTCTTTTAATGAAGCTGTAGTTTACGAATTTTGCAAGGTTATTGGCGATTTCTTTTGTTTTCTGACATGAATAATTCTATAAATTTATGCATATTGGTCTTTTCCAGTAATATTTACTTAAGAGTTGTGATCTCATTTCCTGGTAAGTAGGACATTCCAAAATGAAATGAAACTCATCTTCTAAGACATTGCATTGCTGACATTTTCTCTCAGATCTAATTTTTTTGTTCGGTTTGTGCCATCTGCCCATTTCTGTTTCAAGTCTGTGACTAGATACTCTTAATCTTGTAAGAGCAATTCTGTATTTTGTATTCACCACTGTGTTAATATATTGCTTGAAGTTTAAAATAGCTATTGATCTATATGTGATTGCTCTAGTTGAGTTTTGTAATTGGTTGTTCCAAGATTGAATATAATTATCTTTAAATCTTTGTGTAAATATATGAATATATTGTTTCATATTTCCCACTCCTTGAAAGAGCCATACATCGTTAAAGCCGTGTGATTCTAAGATATATTTGATTTGAGAAGCCCAGCTTTGTTTATTAAATCATTTAACATCATGTTATAAGTTTGTTTAATATATTTTCTTTCACTTGACTGTAACTCTTTGAACCAATATTTCAGCATTTGTATTAACCTTTCAACTCTAAAGAACAACTTCCAGATTCACCATATATAAAATCATTTTTTGTTTTGTTTCTTACCCCTAGTAGTTGTTTCAGAAATCGTAGGTGAACATATTCTAGCTTATTTGCATTTAAGTAGCCCCATATTTCTGCCCCGTCATTACGTATAGGCGATATTAATTTATCAAAAAGTCTAACTAATGTTTTATAGATAAAATGTAAAATATGTATACAACAGGTTAAAGTGTATCCCCCCATTCAATAACTCAAAGATATTTTGTGTTTATACATACAATGGTGGACTCGCAATAGCCCGAACATGTGATAATTTGAATATGCCGTTTAACTCGAACTTATTCCTGGAACATGTGGATCTATGTTTTGAAATCAGTGAAGCAACAGTTCAGATTGCTCATATGCAGCGCTGTTTTCATTTGATCGATGGTTATCACTTGCTTGTTCTTCATATCAAACATTTGTTTTGTTTTATTGGGGTTTAACGCCGTTTTCAACATTATTTCAGTTATTTCACGGCGGCAGTTCACTTATTCATGATCCCTGGGTAAACAAACCGGTATTAGGCTAGGAAATTTGACTAGCCTATGACCGTTGCAACTCACCTCTTTTAGATCCTCGTAGTGAACGTTGAGTATTTGATCTGGATTCTCTTTAGTAAAACTCTCCCATTCCTTTACATACTTGAACCAGGGATAAGTCTGATCTGAAATAGTTGATTGATTTATATCGATTGATTGGAGTCGAACGCCGTTTTCATCAGTTTTTGTTACAGATATATCTCGGCGAACTATTAATATGACCACGTGTTTCACACAACATTCTTTCTACAATAACTGGCTACTTTCCGACATGTAGTCCCCTAATTTTAGCATATTGGAAGAAGACGAATGACGTTTGTCACAGTTACTTTTGTCAAATATCGAAAAGAATCAATTGTCAAAACTTAGTTTGAACCATTCACCCCTAGCTTGATAACCCTCGCCGTTACCGACTGGGTTGAGTTATCATTGCCTCGCAAGTGTTCGAAGGAGCATATATGTCGCCTGTCAATAATTGTAAGTGTATGGAATACATCAACAACAACAGTATAATTGTTTCAAGGTATTATCAGTTCAAGCAACCACCAAACCATTTAAGACGTCCCGCGAGAAAACCAACATTATCGCATCTGCGTAATGTATCGACCCAGATCAGCCTAAGCAGTCCGCGAAGACTAATCCGGGCCGACATATTCCGTCTCAGGGGGAAAGAGGCATATAGTAATGATTCCTGAAACAGAAACTCCACAGGAGGCAAATCAGTGTCTGTCTGGGTTAGCCTGTGCGGTATGCTTAGGCTGATCCGGGCCGATACTTTACACAGAGTCCATAATGTTGGTTTTCTCGCGGGACGGCTCATTTGATATATACCGACTATCCCCATGTGTCTAAAAATGTTCTAATTTTCTAAAAACAATTATTCCACACGATGCTTTAAACATGGGGTCATACTTCGATTCAAAGTTCTCCAAAATTGCATAGGCAAAAATAAACGTTTCAATTGGCAATTCATTCCGAATACATAAGTAGAGAATATTGCAAAGATATACTGAAACATACTCATGCTATTTATTCGTATTGTTTTACAAAATAATGTTAGCCTGACAATATAGAAGGTAACTTGTGCTTTCCAGTTCTTCATCACTGTACTTCTTGATAGGAATCCGCTGTGGTCGAGTGGTAAGCGTCGGGGATTTCGAAACCGGGTGTCCCGGGTTCGATCCCTAGTCGCGGCACAACGGTCATGGTGGAGTGCCCTTGGGCAAGGCACATTTTCTAGCATAGTACTGGTTTGTTTACCCAGGGATCATGAATAATTAAATTTAATTGCGCGCTAAATGACCTTAGCTGTCGATGCGCCATAAAACAATATACGTTCTTTATATATATGAGAGTGTCATTACTAATTTATCATTGAATAGAGTTGAAAACATTGTAGCAAAAGTAACGATTGCTCACTGAAACATAATGTTACAAAATTCATTTGCTTCAAATACATTTGCCAATATGAAAGGATTATACAGAGAGCTTTAACCCTTTTCCTCATACGACAATTTAGCAGCAGACGACTTTGAACATATTTTGTCAAAATCTCTATAATTGAATGGATAGATAACCTATGGCAAAAAATGAAAAACATAGTGGCAAAAGGAGATATTGCTTGTTTTGAGCCATTTCTTCTTTTGACACTATGTTTTCAAAAAGGCATCTGCTGCAGAGGCATCAGAAAGCATCTATATGAGGGAAAAGGTTAAATGTTACCTGGTGGATCAACATATTCCCCAGAGCCCTCATTAATTGTGGATGACAGTTTCTTTGTAGAATCATAGTCTGTAAACATTACATCTACATTCTCCCACTTTGCGTTACTCTTGACTGACTGGATCCTTGGACCAGCTGAAATAATAATGTATTGTCCACATGGTAAAATAACGGCAAATGAATGAAACCCTTTTCCACATACAGGATCTGCAGCAGACGACTTTAAAAATATATCCAGGCAAAATATCAAATATCTAGTACAAGAAAGTATAAATATTAAATCAAATTTAAAACTTTATGACTAAAAGATGAATTGCTTATGATGAGCAAATACTTCTTTTGCCACAATATCTTCAAATTGCTATGCCTGCAGATGCCTCAAAATACATTCTGGGTGAAGAAAATGATTGAAACTACAATGATGATTGAGATTCACATAAACATACATTCTTATACAGTTTCTAGTGATCTTTTCAAATATATCTAAGTTATCTATGAGTGAAGTTTTATTGTTGAATAAATTTTGAAAACATGGTGTTGAAAGGAGAAATTTCCTATTATGAATAAAGTATCATTTTGTCTCAATGTTTTTAAAAATGTCTTGTCTAGAAACTAAACAACCTTCCCCATTTACATCTGTGTTAATTGGCATGCCCTCATTTAAGTAACAGTCAAACCGACAATATAAACGGCCAGACAGGTCACACTGACCTAATTTTTCTCCTGTGTTGTTAGAATGTAGCTTTATTTAATATTGTTATTCTTTTATGTATTTGCGAATTGAAGTATTATAGGGATTGTTTCATTATAGATACATTGTAATTGTCTAATTATCAGATACATTTAAGGGTGACGACCTGTTACACGTATGCATTAATCATTACCTGAACTTGGTCTGTTTGACGGGTGCCAGTGTTTCATTCCGTATTCCAAACAGGGGTCAGATTTCTCCATTTTATAGGATAATCTATTAAGATTATCCTCAGTTTTTGAACACAGAGCTTTAAGGCCTTCACTGTACATGTCCGTCTTAATTGGACCAGCCCACGTATCACGCATCTCTCTACCCGTCCCCATCTCAGCAAAGCCAACGCGTGTCCGCATCTCTGTTCTATAGGTTGACGCCATATTGTGTCAAGTTATTATTTCTGTTTGCTTTTGAAATCTGTTTAGCTCCACATAAAAATCATTTCACCATTTTATTTCCGATAAAATAAAAACAACATGTTATTCACGGTAACCATTGTAAACAACTTTTGATGTACGGTGTCTGTAAGAAATACCAATTCGTAAAAATCACCATTTAATGTAATGAGACTTTCAAAAATCAATTTGTTTTCCTGTCACCCCTCCTCATGTATGATTAGTTAGAGTATACGATAGTACATTTTGTACTAGAAGCCCAGGAAAATAGATCCTTTTTTTGTCACTCAATAATCCTTTCCAGCATACAGCAAATCTGTAGCACACACCTTCGTAAAGATCAAGGGGAAAAAAACCAAGAGGGTCATGATGGCCCTGGATCGCTCACCTGATGTTTTTTCTTCACTTTAGCCATATAAGCCCCGCCCCCTGGCTGCCATAATTTCAGACCAATCAACTTTGCTTGAAGGAATCTGATAGAGGTAGAGGGTCACTCTAGGTAGATTTCTACAAAATTATTTGAAAATCAACCCAACACTTTCGAAGTTGATAGTAAGTTTTCACTATAGCCATATAAGGAATCTTTGACCAATCAACATGGCTTGAAGGAATCTGATAGTGAGTCACTTAAGGAACATTTCTACAAAATTATTTGAAAATTGGCCTGACATTTTTGGAGGAGATTTACACTATGGCCATATAAGGCAAAATAGCCCCGCCCCCCTGGAGGCCATGTTAATGTCGTCTGCAGCAGATTTGTTGTATGTTGGAAAGGGTTAATTTTGTTGAAACATTCTCTGAAAGTTTGTCTTCAGGTCACCAAGATTTTGAATATTTGCGTTAAAGATCAGTTGAGACATTTATAAACACAAATATATGCAAGCAACATGTTAAAATTTGAAGTGATGAGAAAAAGAGCCATTTCTCTCTTTTTTTAACAATGATTTTTAAAAATGTGTTCTTTGCAGAGGCTTTAAAGGTCATCTGAAAGAGGAGAATAGTTGACATGAACACAGTCAAACAATCCATCAGCTAGAAGCAAAATTGACAAAGAAAAATTCAGAGAAAGAATCAAAAGAAAAATTGGCATTGCACATAATATCATACAGCTGTTTATAAAAGTTTATTGACTTGATATAAGTTATATGAGGTTGGACAAGAAATTAACTTAAATAATTAACGGTAAAAAAATATAAAATACAACAAACTAAGACTATATTAAATAACTTTATTAAAATAATGACAACAACAATCAAACAATATGAAGAAATGTATAGTAAATATTATTTTTTTCAGATTGTTAACAACCATAAATACATACGCTTTGAAGCAACAAAAGAAGTAATTAACCCAGTTCCACACGCTGCCCACATAATAAAGGTCTGGGAAGACTAATACGTATTAGTCTTCCCAGTTAAGGTCAACGCCACAGTTAGTGTAATTTTATAGGCATATGGCCTGGATAAAGTCTATTGACAAAGTAAGTCAAAGATCACAGTACTTCACACAAAGTTAAGTATCATAAGGAAGAGCCCAGATACTTCTTCAACAAGTAAGGTCAAATGTCAAGGTGACCTAAAATTAGATGACACATCATTTCCACTAGATGTATGTGCATATGAAATGACGTACATGTTAGTTTATTAATTAACCCTTTCCCTCATATAGACACTTTCTGATGCATCTGCAGAAGACAGTTTTTTTGAAAACATGGTAACAAAAAATTGAAATTACACAGAACATGCAATTTCTCCTTTTGCCACAATGGTTTCTACTTTTAGTCATAGGTTATCCATTCAGTTAGAGAGATTTTCAATTTTTTGACAAAATATGTTCAAAATCGTCTGAGGGAAAGGGTTAAGGAGATCAGGCTAAGTTTGCCAGAAGGAAAGACAGATGGTTGAACAAGGATTCAGCACATTCTAATCTTTAACCAACACTTTTTAAAAGACTTTTGTAGAATTATAGTGGTGGTTTAGGTTCAATTTAACCCTTTACTATTTCAAGAATATTCTTCTTCGAAAACATCTCTTAAAAATAGTGTAACACTCAGAAAATAGAATGTATAATTTCATTTCAGAGTTTCAAACAATAAGGAAATAGAAGATTTTAGACATATTGAACAATTGCTCTTTTTATACATTTATTAAAATACGTATCATTCAATGGGATCTTAAATAACATATATTAGCCTACTTAAACAGAATTACCTTATTGGTAAAGATACTTAAAGCTAAAGCTTTTTGCCAGAAGCCCTCTCTATATGTAAATAACATGCATAGTGAAAGGAAAGCCATTTCATGATAATGTAAAATTTCAGCCCTAAACCTTCATCATTCATACTTGTGGCTTACGGCCGCTATCACTTTTCAAAACTAGAAATATCACTGAAGGTGATGAATACCCCCAGCCGGTGCCTGACACAGTAGTGATGTCCATATATGTA
>JAUELF010237275.1:0-12927 GCA_031471495.1 Clinocardium nuttallii
TATATTTGTGAATATCAACCATGAGCTGTTTATGCTTAAGTTGAAAATAAAATATCTGTTCTGTTCTGTTCTGTTGTTATAAAGGCCGGCTTATACAGCAATTAAGCCGTAGGTCTAAGCGATATGTGTGCCTATACCCCATTCGCGTTACGTTTCTCCCTCTTTTCTCTTGACTTCGTCCCGAGGTCACACACCAGCACATGCAGTACATCAGATCCGAGACAAATTAATACATCTATCTATATATCTCTATTTAGAGCGGAGCCTAACTTAAGTAACATTACTTGGAACCAACGGGGCCGGTTTTGATGGTGACGTCTTCCCAAAATCTAACCGCTGCCACACTTTACAAGAAAAATAAATCAAATCAAGCAACAATGTTACCTTAGAATTGGTTACAATCGTCCCCATGTTCACATCACAACCAAGTTCGTTGATATCAGGAAAGAGCAATCCATGCTTGGACGAAAGGATTTTGTATGTCCTGTTAAACAAAATTTAAAAAATTGTCATCATGTTAGTGGAGAATGCATGGGCAATAAAAGGTTAATACATAGACAATTAGGGAATTTCGTTTTTCATCTGTCAATTAATTTCGTAACCTGTAAATCCGAATAATAAGCATATAGTGTTATGAATATAAACTCTTGGCTTTATCCGTGTCTAATGTTTACAGTTGAAACATTGGGATAAATAGGGTTAAACTTCAGGTCTCCGGCTCAATTCATAAGTAGGACGATGAAATACATTTCAAATAGAATGCATCTCATGATCTGCTAAATCACACAGACGTGTGGCATTTTAGTATACATGTATATATGAGAGAATGTAGCGAAGTAAACTTGAGACGAAAAGACAACATCCTATTTCAACAATACATACCTTAAATTGGTCGTAATCGACTACGGGAGACCCACTGTCTATCCGATCCATTTAATATGACAGACTTGAATAAAGAATTAGTCTTTTATTAGGTGATAAGACGGCATTGTGTCATTGCATTTCCCGAAAAATGCCGCACTGGAAAATGATGCAATCCTAACAGCCGTTGCTATGACAAATTCTACCACGGTGAATAAGGCATAATCGAATTAAAATGCGTCACTTTCATTTTAATATATTCTATCGACGCACAGAAACAGACTTTTATTCTCGTTATTCTTGATATATATGCGTGACACGACACGCAGAATATTTTCAATTCGGTCTTTTCTCTGCATTAAAGTAGATCCTGTTTGTTTACTTACTGATTTTTTCTTTTGCTATTCCTTTGCGTCATTTTTCTTTAACACACAATTACATTTTATTTTTTTAATTATTTTTAAATAGCAGAACCAAATAAAAAAAACACAACCGATATAAATATATATATTCTTTTAAAGGTCGTGAAACATTTGAAAAGTAAGAGCAAGTAGCGGGGACTTTTTTCAGAGCGTAGGAAAATCCGCAAAGATGAAAAACATAGTAGGCTTCATAATATGGTCTCTTTATTCGTTTGTCCCAAACATATGAGTGATTAATTGATTTTGGTTTAACGCCGTTTTTAACACTATTTCATGTCATATCAAGACAGCCAGTTCACCTTACCATGTATTCCCTGGCTTTCTCACGTATGGACTTTCCAAGCAACTTGCTCCTTTCCATATAAACTGTAAGCCCATATGTGGAAGACGAAGGGCGCTCGCAGCATTGCCTTTTATCAAATAATGTTGGCCGACCTCCTGGATTGAAGCTCACAACCACTGAATTGAAAGCCCGCGTGAGTATACATCTATGCAATAAGAGATTGGATTGTACAGAAAATTTGTTAATGTTTTACTAAGTGATTGTTTTTATATTTAAATACATGTGCATATTTTTGGACGATGCATTTTTGAATTGCGTTATTTCAGGGTGTCTGTTCATTTACATGTATTCCATTTACTCGTTCCCCGTCAGCTTTTGCTTCCATTTCCTGACCATTCGTTTCGTCATCTTTTGCCCAGCTCTGTATTTCTCCCGAACCAAATATCAGATAAAATACGGCACCAAACACATAAATAGCGGCTGCGATGACAAACACAAGTCGCCACTGAGCAAACGTTTTCTGAAAAAAGATTTATTTCTTTAATTATTTTTCAGTGGCTCATTGAAAGAACGTTTCAGTACGTTTCAATAATATCATATACAATGGAATCTGTGAATAAAGACCATCCATGGGAACCAAACAATATGGTCTTTGTTCACATATGGTCTTTTACTACAGGGTAATTTATGCAGAAAATAAGTAATTGGGAATCTGAGAGTGTGGTTAGTATAGGCCGGGAACCGCATTGGTAATCTGAAAATGTGGTTAGTATAGGCCTGGAACCGCAGTGGTAATCTGAAAGGGTGGTTAGTATAGGCCGGGAACCGCATTGTTAATCTGAAAATGTGGTTAGTATAGGCCGGGAACCGCATTGGTAATCTGAAAGGGTGGTTAGTATAGGCCGGGAACTGTATTGTTAATCTGGAAGGGTGGTTAGTATAGTCCGGGAACCGCATTGGTAATCTGAAAGTGTGGTTAGTATAGGCCGGGAACCGCTACTCGAATATGGTCATTAACACAGATTTGACTTTACATGAAAAAATAATTTTACTATTGAAGTTGGATACCTTGTGACAAAAGGAGAAACTGTCATAATGTCTTAACCGCCTGCTGCAAATAAATCTAAATGGATCTGCAAGTTGGCAAGAGGATAATAAAAACTTACCATGAATGACTTTGCTTTATCTCTAAGATCATTTAGTTTTATAATAGATTATTGCAAAAATTAATGATTCACATCAAATATAACATGAAACCATTGCTTTCATATAGAACATGGGCAAACGGATTTGGAAACAAGTTATTACATGGAAAGATAAACTCGCTTTTATATTTCAGGACAACAAATAAGTGTATGTATACATGACAGTTTGTCTAGCAATTTGGAATAGTATAATAGTTTTGAACTAGTGTATTCAATAAGTTAGGTCGAGTTCAATAAAGACGGTTGAAACCATACACGTTGCTGTGCAAAAAATAGTCAGAAGGAACCCTACATGGCTTTAAAAAATCGGAAATACATGTACATAATTTATATGAGCCGAGTTCCACGAGAAAACCAACAGTATGGACTCTGCGTAATGTATCGACCCAGATCATGCCGTCTCAGGGTGATGGATAGAGTAATGATTCCTGAAACTGGAAATGAAAAGGAGGGGAAAAAATGTCTGTCTGTGTAAGCCTGCACGGCATGCGTAGACTGATCTGGGTCGGTACTTTACGCAGAGTCAACAATGTTGATGTTATAGTGATACTGCTCATATGTGTTGGTATCACGCGTACATTCAAGTTGACCTAAAATTAAATTGAAATGTGCCGTCCCGCGAAAAAACCAACATTATGGCATCTGCGTATTGTATCGGCCAGATAAGCCTGCGCTGTCCACACAGACTGACCCGGGCCGACACATTCCGTCTCAGGGGGGATACAGGTATAGCGTGATGATTCCTGAAACAGAAAACCCATAGGAAGGGAAAGGTGTCTGTCCGGGTTAGCCTGCGCGGCATGCTTAGGCGGATCAGTGTCGAAACTTAACGCATAGTCCACAATAAGGTTTTTTCTCGCGAGACGTCTCAAATGTGCATTCAAAATAACGAGTAAAAACGTACGTCTGTCGTAATCATTCCGATCACCACTGGTGCTAGAATTCCGCCCAATGTACCAGTCGTGTTGGAAATCCCAAAAATGATCCCCGCGTATCTCGGGGCGATATCCACGGGATTGACGAATAACCCGCTACCATACACACACCCGGACATGGCTATCCCGATCGTCAACAATATCATGGCGACGGTCGGGCTGTGCCCAAGGTAACCCGTCAATACGATGAACAAGGCTGGCACCAGTGACCCTTAAATAAATTAGAAATGGTTATTAGTATTACAATTCGAGTTTTTTTTTATTGTAAATTAATTCGTCGAGATCGAGTGATAAGCTTCGGCGATTTTGAACCGGACGTGCCTGGTTCGATCCCCTGTCGCGGCGGTCGTGTTGGAGTGCCCTTTTGGAAATGTACACTTATTCGCCTAGCACAGGTGTGTTTAGTTACCAAGGATTATGATAAAGTGAAATGTCGCCGTGACATAGCTGCAACATCGTGGTCTCTGCGTAAAGTATCGACCCGGATTAGCCTAAGCATGCGCAGGCTTACCCGGATAGACACTTTTCGCCTCCTGTGGATTTTCTGTTTCGGGAATCATTACTCTATACCTCTACCCCCCTGAGACGGAATGTGGAACGCGGACTGCGCAGGCTGATCTGGGTTGATACATTATGAAGAGGCACTAAGATTGGCTTTCTCACGGGACTGCTCATTTCGTTTTGTATAATATTGATCTTTGCGGTTACTGCACTAGGTTCGATACCACATGCATGTCAAATCTCTCAATATACCAACACTTAATTCGAAAGCTTATTCATTGATAGAAGGGAGATTACTCTAACATGACTTACCAAGACTATTGAATAGCTTTCTTGCCGTTGTCGTGGTGACCCATCCTTTTCTTCTCATGAGATCTGCCAACTGACCCGATACGTTAGTCATTGCCCATAACCCGATGTATGGAAGAGCGGCGAGTAGTGCTACCTTTAGAGAAATAATTTTACACTTCGTCGACATTGTTGAACTGTGTTGTATGAGACTTGGAATCGATCCCCGATCCTGAATAGCTCACTCGGTAGCGACGCGGGCTGTCAATCCAGGGGTTGTGAGTTCGAATCCCGGCTCGGCCAACTTTCTTTCGGACGTTTGACAAATGTTAACGCGACATGCGTCATTCGTCTTCCACCAATTGGCAAAGCCAATCAGTCGTCGTGCTAACCCTGCAATCATGAGCGTCAATGTGGGCAGCCATTATTACCATTTTTTTGAGAACCTGCGACCTCCAGCAACAAAGGCGGACGCTCTACCACTTTACCACCGCGGTACAGTTTGGTTAAGAAACCATGTTGATAGAATGCTGGGATGAACATATGTCTCGCCTGCCAATAGTCGATTGAGAAGAAGCGTGATGGACACAGGTTGACGGTCGGTGGTCAAACGACTGTAACGTGATTCATAATTGGCATATTGACAAGACGGGCGACTCACACACAAAAAACCCCAGAGCGAAGCATAATTAAAAGGGAACCAGAGCTAAGACATATTTTAAATTACCTTGGTTTACATAAAATGATAAATTGGATATTCTTGTTCATAATTGTACGTTCTAATTGTGGTATTAACAAGGGGTTTGAATAATGTAATTGTCGTATACATGATGACGTTATTGATGACCTTCAACAGATATCACTAATACACATACGGTTTTGTAAAAAAAACTAGCTACAAAGTATCTATTAGTTTTACCGTACACTTATTTACGTGTTTGACATAATGTCTGACATTCCCGCGAGAAAACCAACTTCATGGCGTAAAGTGTCGACACGTATCATTACTCTATACCTCTATCCCCCGGAGACGGAATATGTCGGCCCGGATCAGTCTACGTGGACTGCGTAGGCTGATCTGGTTCGATACATTACGCAGAGGCCATCATGTTGGTTTTCTCGAGGGACGGCTCATATTACCGAAAAGCAAACACTGTTTCATATAAGTTAAGATATGATGATAGTCACTCTTATACGTATTCCATTTGACATCGTACTAGAAGACGTCCTACGTGTAACTAGGCAAGGTGATAGTATTTCTGCTGTGTTTCCATTACGTATATTTACCTGTTTGATATCATAATGGAATACATCTTTCATGTAACTTGGTATGTTGGTCATAAAAGTGTAGATGCCCCAGTTACAACACATGTGGGCTACGATGATCGCCCAAACCGGCCGTGAGGTAAATATGGAAATCCATGGCGTCTTCGTGTTCTGAAACAGAAACATTATGTTTAACTGATTGGTAAATATGGAAATCCGTGGCGTCTTCGTGTTCTGAAACAGAAACATAATGTTTAACTGATTGGTAAATATGGAAATCCATGGCGTCTTCGTGTCCTGAAACAGAAACATCATGTTTAACTGATTGGTAAATTTCTACCGTGGTAAGTTTGTACCGTGGTAAGTTTGTACAGTGGTAAGTGTGTACAGTGTAAAGTCTGAACCGTGATAAGTTTGTACAGTGGTAAGTTTGTACAGTGGTAAGTTTGTACAGTGGTACAGTGGTAAGTGTGTACCGTGATAAGTTTGTACAGTGGTAAGTTTGTACAGTGTAAAGTCTGAACCGTGATAAGTTTGTACAGTGGTAAGTTTGTACAGTGGTAAATTTGTACCGTGGTAAGTTTGTACATTGGTAAGTTTGTACAGTGGTTGGTGTGTACAAATGTAAGTTGTTACAGTGGTAAGTTTGTACAGTGATAAGTTTGTACAGTGGTAAGTTTGTACCGTTGTAAGTTTGTACAGTGGTAAGTTTGTACCGTGGTAAGTTTGTACCGTGGTAAGTTTGTACACTGGTAAGTTTATACCGTGGTAAGTTTATACAGTGATAAGTTTGTACAGTGATAAGTTTGTACAGTGGTAAGTTTGTACAGTGATAAGTTTGTACAGTGGTAAGTTTGTACAGTGAAAAGTTTGTACAGTGGTAAGTTTGTACAGTGATAGGTTTGTACAGTGGTAAGTTTGTACAGTGATAAGTTTATACAGTGGTAGGTTTGTACAGTGGTAAGTTTGTACAGTGGTAAGTTGGTAAGTTTGTACAGTGGTAAGTTTGTACAGTGAAAAGTTTGTACAGTGATAAGTTTGTACAGTGGTAAGTCTGAACCGCAATAAGTTTGTACATTGGTTGGTTTGTACAATGTAAGTTGGTACAGTGATAGGTTGGTTTTGGTACAGTGGTAAGTTGGTATAGTGGTAAGTTGGTACAGTGGCAAGTTGGTACAGTGGTAATTCTGAACCGTAATAAGTTTGTACAGTTGTAAGTCGGTACACTGGTTAGTTGGTTTTGTTACAGTGGTAAGTCTGAACCGTGAATAGTTTGTACAGTGTAAGTTGGTACAGTGGTACAGTATAAAGTCTGAAGCGTAATAAGCTTGTACAGTGGTTGGTTTGTACAATGTAAGTTGGTACAGTGATAGGTTGGTTTTGGTACAGTGGTAAGTTGGTTTTGGTACAGTGTTAAGTTGGTACAGACCGTGGTAAGTTTGTACAGTGGTAAATGTGTACAGTGGTAAGTTTGTACGGTGGTAAATCTGAACTGTATTAAGTTTGTACCGTGGTAAGTTTGTACCGTGGTAAGTTTGTACAGTGGTAAGCTTGTACAGTGGTAAGTTTGTACCGTTGTAAGTTTGTACCGTTGTAAGTTTGTACCGTGATAAGTTTGTACAGTTTATACAGTGGTAAGTTTATACCGTGGTAAGTTTATACCGTGGTAAGTTTGTACAGTGGTAAGTTTGTACCGTGGTAAGTTTGTACAGTGGTAAGTTTGTACCGTGGAAAGTTTGTACCGTGGTAAGTGTGTACAGTGGTAAGTTTGTACAGTGGTAAGTGTGTACAGTGGTAAGTTTGTACGGTGGTAAGTCTGAACTGTATTAAGTTTGTACCGTGGTAAGTTTGTACAGTGGTAAGCTTGTACAGTGGTAAGTTTGTACCGTTATAAGTTTGTACCGTTGTAAGTTTGTACCGTGGTAAGTTTGTACAGTTTGTACAGTGGTAAGTTTATACCGTGGTAAGTTTGTACAGTGGTAAGTTTGTACGTTGGTAAGTCTGAACTGTAATAAGTTTGTACAGTGGTAAGTTTGTTCAGTGGTTAGTCTGAACCGTAATAAGTGTGTACAGTGGTAAGTCTGAACCGTAATAAGTTTGTACAGTGGTAAGACAGTGGTAAGTCTGAACCGTAATAAGTTTGTACAGTGGTAAGTCTGAACCGTAATAAGTTTGTACAGTGGTAAGTATGAACCGTGATAAGTTTGTACAGTGGTAAGTTTGTACAGTGGTAAGTTTGTACAGTGTAAAGTCTGAACCGTGATAAGTTTGTACAGTGGTAAGTCTGAACCGTAATAAGTTTGTACAGTTATTGGTTTGTACAATGTAAGTTGGTACAGTGATAGGTTGGTTTTGGTACAGTGGTAAGTCTGAACCGTGATAAGTTTTATAGAGGTAAGTTTGCACAGTGGTAAGTCTGAACCATAATAAGTTTGTACAGTGGTAAGTTTGTACAGTGATAGGTTGGTGTTGGTAAAGTGGTAAGTCTGAACCGTGATAAGTTGGTACAGTGGTAAGTCTGAACTGTAATAAGTTGGTACAGTGGTAAGACAGTGGTAAGTCTGAACCGTATTAAGTTTGTACAGTGGTAAGTTTGTACAGTGGTAAGTCTGAACCAGGGACTAACACATGATAATAAAACACTGAAAACAATGAATGAAACACTATCTGAAGATGTCATTGATCTGAAATGTAGGTCTATGAGAGACAACCTCTTATTTTTTGGAATTCAAGAAGGACTAAATGCCTCTGAGACCACAGACCACCATCCTCAACAGAGTCAGAGTGAAACCCAACATCCAGAACATACAATAAATAGTGGTAATAAAGAGTATGAGAATTGTGAGGTAAGAGTCATGCAGTTTTGCAGAAATGTTCTTAAAGTTCAAGACCCTGAGAAAACAATTCATATAGATAGGGCACATAGATTAGGAAGGTACCAGAACAATAAGCAAAGACAAATTGTGGTAAAATTCAAAGATACAAACTCTAAATTAACTGTCAAAAATGCACTCAAGCTGATTGACCTTAGAAAGACAAGTTATAATGTCACTGACCAATATCCCCCAGAAGTGAAGCAAATAAGAAAAGATCTAATTCAACCCATGTTAGTTGCCAGAAAAAATGGTAAGAAAGCAGTTCTAGTTCGTGACAAACTTTATATAAATGACCAACTGTTCACTCCAGGAATCAGCACACATACTGACTGAAATGAAGGAGAAAAACATGAACTATCTTTGATATCCTGGAATGTTGAAGGGCTTAGATCTAGCTTGGATGATGAAGACTTTGTAAATTTTGTGACCTCTTATGATATACTATTTTTTAGTGAAACCTGGCAAACAAGGGTAGATGAATTTGAATTAAATGGGTTTGAATCTGTACTTATACCTAGACCATCTAGCTTAAACAATTATAGAAAGGGGAAAAGAGGCCATGGTGGCATAGCATTTTTTTCAAATCACAATTAAAACCAGGTATTTGTGTTAAAGATATTGATGAAAATGGTATCTTATGGGTAAAACTTTGTAAAACATTTTTTGCACTAGAGAATGATGTATTTATTGCTTTTGCCTATATTCCACCACATAATTCAGCATATTATACAATTCATGAATTTGGTTTCTTTGAAACATTAGAACAGGGTATCTCAATCTACTCAGAACTTGGAGATGTTATTATCACTGGTGATCTGAATGCACGTTGTGGCAATAGGTCTGATACACTACAGAGCAATCTAGAATCTAACCGATATGTACCTATCCCTGAGGTTGATGTTACAGTTGATGACAGTTTTAATTACATTCCAAATAGATTTTCTATGGATGAAACTGTTAACACTAATGGTATTAAGTTAATAGATTTGTGTTTAAGTAGTGACATCAAAATTATTAATGGAAGAATTGGTAATGACGCGGGAGAAGGTAATCTCACATTCATGTCTGCAAATGGTAAAAGTGTAATTGATTATGCTCTATGTAACCACAATTTATTTCCAATTTTAAAAGATTTTATAGTTCATGATTTTCAAACTTGTTCAAGTCATGCTCCTATTCAATTATGTTTAAATTATTCATATGAAGATGAAAGTATTTCTCCAAGTAATAGTAAACCTGTAAACTATCTAAAATGGAATACAGATAAAATTGATGAATTCAGAGATAAAATTACATCTAATATTCAAAGTATAAATGCTATTACAGATGAAATTATATCTAGTTCACTGGACATAACTGATGGAGTAAATAATATTTCAGATATTCTATACAATATATCATTTACTACCTATGGACATTCCAGATATACTGGACATACAAGTAAAATTAATGTTAAGCGTAAATATAAAAGCCCATGGTTCAATGAAGAATGCGAAGGCGCACGAAAGGAATTCCGTAAATCTAACAGGCGTTATAAGCATAATAAAAATGAGGAAAATAGGGAAATAATGCTCTGCCATAAAAAGAAATACAATAGTGAAAAGAAAAAGGCCAAAATCAAATTTAACAATTCACAAACAAAATAATCTAAATAAACTATCAAAAAATGACCCAAATAAATTCTGGGCAGAAATAAAAACAGTAAAAAGTAAAAAGCCTAAAGAAACTAAGGTATCAAGTGAAGATTTTTTTCAACACTTTAAAAATCTGTTTGGTGGTGATAATTTCTTTAGTACTAATGAAGTTGAGGATAATTTGATTAGGGATGATTTTAACACTAGCAATGTTGAAGAACTAGATGCTGATTTTAGAGAACAAGAAATTGTAGACGCTATCGATACTTTAAAAAAAGTGGTAATAGTGCTGGTGATGATCTCCTGATACCTGACATGTTTTTATGCGCAAAAGACATATTATCCCATAATCCCCAGTGTTGTGCAAATTGTTTAACTTTATATACAGTACGGGTAGTTATCCAGATAGCTGGACAAGGGGTATTATAGTTTCAGTGCCAAACAGGGTAATCTCGAGGTTGTTAATAATTATAGGGGAATTACTCTTACAAGTATTTTTCCCAAATTATTCTCGACACTCCTTGATTGTCGATTGAGGAAATGGGCCGAACAGAATAATCTACCTAGTGATTTCCAGTTTGGTTTTAGACAAGGTAGAAGCACAATTGACTTTATTTTTGTACTTAATTCAATTATAAATAAAGTTATTAAACATGACAAGAAAAAGCTCTACTGTGCATTCATTGATTTAAAAAAAGCCTTTGATCTTGCTTACAGAAACGGTATCTGGTACAAACTGATACTGCATGGCTGCTCCTCAAACATGGTAAATATGCTAAATGGAATATATAACAGTGTGAACTCATGTTTAAGAATAAATGGTAATGTAACTGAATTCTTAAAACAAGGAGAAAATATCTCACATCTTTTATTTATATGTTTCATCAATGATATATATGACAATATTAAGAACAATTATTTTGACAATTTCAGTATTGATGACTTGCAAATATGTTTACTTCTATTTGCTAATGATACTGTGTTATTCTCTTATTCAAAGGAGATTTGCAAAATCTAGTAAATCAAATGTATAAGTATTGCACTGACTGGGGCATAGCTGTAAATACTAATAAAACTGTTGTAATGGTTTGTACAAGTGGAAATAGAAAAGCAAATATTGATATATTTTACAATAACATTAAACTGGAAGTTGTCAACAAATTTACTTATCTAGGGGTCACCTTATCCTCCAATGGTTGTTTTTATCAGGCACAAAAATCTCTTTCACAAAAAGCACTTAGAGCAGTATACTCATTAAATGGCCTTTTTGACATTGTATCATTAAATATCACTGAAAAACTAAAACTTTTTGATGTAATGATCTCGCCAATATTAAACTACGGCGCTGAAATATGGGGTTTCCACAAAAGCCCTGATATAGAACGTGTTCACATTAAATTCATGAAACAGATTTTATGTGTACGCCAACAAACTACTGGATCTGCAGTCTTTGGGGAGCTTGGGCGATTTCCAATGTATATCCAAAGGAAAATTCAAATAATGAAATATTGGCATAAAATTATAAAGAACCCTTATTCAATTCAATATAAACTATTCAAGATGTCAGATGTACAAGGAAATAACATAAATGACTGGACACTGAACGTCAAAAATTTATTAGATTCCACAGGATTCTCATATTTATGGACTACTCAGCATGTAACAAATGTAGATTTAAAATGTGTCATTCAGCGGATATGTGATCAATACGTACAGTCATGGTTCGATGATATAAGTAAATCTAGCAAGCTAGAAACATATTATTTTATAAAAAACAGTTTTGAACAAGAAAAATACATATCCAGTGTAAATAATAATAATCACAGAATAGCCTTAACACGACTAAGATGCTCAGCACATAAACTTATGATAGAAGAAGGTAGAATAAGAAACATTGAAAGAGAAGCACGCTTATGTACTTTATGCAATATGCAAGTAATTGAAAATGAATACCATTTTGTTCTTGTTTGTCCCTTTTACAGGAAATTAAGACATGAAATATTGCCAAAGTATTATAATTCATGGCCAAATAAAGACAAATTTAAAGCATTGCTCCAAACCAGTAATAAGGGGTTATTATGGAAATTAGCAAAATTTGTTTATTGTTCAAATATGTTAAGAAAGTCTATGACTGGTTAAAACCTAAATATGCATTTATTATTGTAGTGTATGTATGTAAATTCATATTATTCATGTTGTAAAGAGTAATGATCAAATTAATTGATGATGATATGTATATATATATGTATAGGGAGAAATGTGAAGCCATGTTGATAAATATCTTATTTATGCTGTTCTTGAAAGGAGCATACAGAGATGAAAATACTTTAATTTGGCACACACTTGCTAATTTGATTAAGTAGAATAACATATAAATGTGACGCCATGTAATCAAATTTTAGCAAATTCTGTTTAAAGAAGGAACATTTTGCTCTGTGCTGTAGATACTTGTATATATGTGTGTATATGTGTGGGTGTATATGTATATATATATGTGCATGTATGTATGTGTGTCACTGTGTGTATGTATGTATATATATGGGCGTGCACATGTGTGTGTATGTGTGCAGTGTGTATACATATATATATAATTATAATTAAATAAATAATTAATATGTTTACTTATCATGTATCATGTTGTAGAAGTCTCATACCT
>JAUELF010237296.1:0-22570 GCA_031471495.1 Clinocardium nuttallii
ACCTCCGATTTGTTTAGATTCACAACCATATTAGTATCTGTACAAAAATCCTCTATTATGTTAAGCTGCTTTTGAAGTTTAACCGCAGTTTCAGCGCAATTTGCTACGTCATCAGCGAACATTAGACAGTAAATGTTAGGAATATCATTTGTAATGAAAATTCCATTAGAACATTTTTCTTTAAGACTGGAACATAGTTCGTTTAAATATATATTAAAGATTATTGGTGAACTTAAATCACCTTGTTTTAAGCCAATGTTACATGGTATGGATTGGGATAGTTTTGTATCAATTTTAATTTGAGCATTTATATTGGAATACATTGATACTAGCATTCTGAAAAACTTTCCTGATATTCCTTTTTTATTTAGACAAGAAAGAAGTTTGAAATGGTCTAGAGAATCAAATGCTTTCTTAAAGTCTATATATAAAACATAGAATCTGCCGCCTGGCTTTGAAATATACTTTTGTATCATACTTTGTAGGCAAAACAAGTTGTCAACCACCGAATATCCTTTCCTAAAACCTGACTGCGATTCGTCTATGACTTCAAACTCAGTTGCCCATCTTGTTATTCGCTCATTAATGATGGAAGAAAATATTTTATACATCACATTTAACAACGAAATTCCTCTGTAATTACCAGGGTCGTCTCTGGCGCCTGACTTGTAGATTGGCACAATTATTGATTCGGACCAGGATTGAGGAAAAAGCCCACTATCAAATATTTTATTGAAAAGAATAACTAAAATTGGTCCAATATGGTCTAGTGTTGCCTTATAAAATTCGGCTGGTATACCATCTTTACCATGCGATTTACCTGTTTTCAATTTTAGTATGCCTGTCTGAACTTCTGTTAGTGTAATTGCCTGATTTAGTATTAAATCCATATCATCATTAACAATTGTTGGTTTATCATTTACATTAAGTAAGGATTGTCCATCTTCCATAAAAAGCAATGTATTAAAATACGAAAGCCATTGAATACATGTTATTTTATTTGCTTGTGTTACTTTTGTAGTATACCTAAGTTGATAGGAATGTTTAAGTCTAGACCAGAATGCTTTTGGATCGTTGCTGACCTCCACTAGAGACCTTCTTTTTTCGAACTGGAATAACAGTTTCTTTTTCCGACACTGTGCTTTAAATTCATTTCGTGCTACAGCGTAAGATGAAGAGTCGTCTTGATTGTTTGAAGCTCTAAATTTTCTTAACAACAGGTACTTTTTACGTTTAGATACATTACACTCAGAATCCCACCATGGTGGTTGGGTCCTGTCAACTTTACAATATGAGTTTGTTATAGTTTTAATCTTAGTTGCAGAATTCTTATATACATTTAGAATCATATAAACGGCATCATTTACATTACTATCAATTGAAGGTATAAGTATATCTATGACAGACTGTAAATTTTCAACGAAATTTGCAATAAAGTTTTCCTTCATACATTCACGCCATCTGTAGTGATCATATTCCTCAAGTAGTGTATCCTCAGACTGTAGAGAAGATTCAACATTCAATGTTTTCAATTTAAACTGCAGAAAGGCAACAAGCGGAAAGTGATCTGAATCGTCTTTATCTTCTATGTTAAAATATGATATAAAGGGAAACAACTCTGATGAAACAATGTGGTAATCTACTAAGCTAAACCCATTGTTTGCTGCGCACGTGAAATGGCCATCCGCGTCATTTGAACCGCGTCCATTTACAATATGTATGTTGTGCGAGCAGCATAAGTCTACTAAAGATTTACCAAATAGATTTACCCTGTCTTTATCGCGCGTATTACGCGGCATCTCAAAGTGATCTGCAATGTACTCAGTGTCGGAGTTGAATACAAAATCAAGCGTATCATTTGGTATAAAATCAAGCAATTCGCCCGTTCTTGCATTCAAATCCCCAGCCAGATATAAATAACATTCTGGAAAGTGTGCTTGTAATTTGGTAGATCTGTCATTTAAAAAAGCTCTCCCATTTGACTCTTCACTACATCTATAAACTGGGGATTAGTGATAATAAACAAAATTAAATGTTACACATATAAAGCAGATAAATAAACGATCCGAACATTATCTCAATTCTAATAGGCTGTGTATTTTGAAGAAAGCTTTATTTAGTTTGACATCGATTTCCTGTTATATACCCATTATAATAACATTATGGTTAAAATTCTTCAAACGTACACATACGAACCTTCACATGCCTCAATCAAAAATACTGAAAACCTTCTTAACAATAGTCAAACGTCAGATAACCTTATACACTAAACCCCAAAAAAAGAAACTTTCGCTAAACCCTTGAATGGGAAAATTACTTTTAATATCTGTTTTGTTATTTCGAAAACATTATTATATATCATAAATCGGGAATATTTTCAGTTTCATTGTTTTATTTGTTTTCAACCTAGATAGGGATCTGATTAGAAATTCTGATATCAGTAATATGTATGATCACCGTGTGCATCGACAACGTCGCATTGGTTGTACAAGCTAGATGATATCGGATTGCCTAATATTCCACTACGCAGGTACAACACCTTCGATCTCGGTGGTGTTACCGGGTTGATTTGAGCGTCGCGGTCGATTTCTATCAAGATCATCCTAAAGCTATTATTTCGGCTTATAATCTGAGCTTTTTTTTGTTGATTATTTATATAATCATTTTCTTTTTGAAATCTCCAAATGTTTTAACGAGCGGTATGGGCCCTAGCGTTATCTTGCTGACATTTCGAAATGAAGCCATGAGTTTGTCGGATAGAAGGAGCACGAACCGCTTTCTGCCAAACGATTCCGTACGGTTGGTGAGAATATCCGGACATTGTGAGTATCGGTGGTGACAGAACCTATAGCAGATACATTTGGAAAGCGATTCATATGCTTGTTTGATTACAAGTATAAATGTCCTACTTGTGCTGGCATCTCTTTACTAGGCATTCCTGCTTCTAGCTTTTTAAGTACAAATTGATGATTTTATGTAACTTGTTTGGAATCTGCTGCATCGGAACTCAGTAGTCATAACTTCTTTTTTGAATATTTCTTTATTTTTTCTGACTGAAGTCGTCTAATCCTATTTGAGCCCACTCGCGAAAAAAACAACAGTGTCGATTCTGCGTTATGTATCGACGCGGATCAGTCTAAGCTTGCCGCACAGGCTTATCTGGAAAGACAATGTTCGCCTCCTGTGGGTTTTCTGGTTAACAAATAATTACTCTATACCTCTATCACCCTGAGACGGAGTGTGTCTGCGAAGACTGCGCAGGCTGATTGGTCGATCAATGACGCAGAGGCCATACGATTGGTTTTCTAGCGGGACGGCTCATATAATAATTACTCTAGTAAGAACCTGGGCAGTATATGCCCGTTCCGTGTTCATGGAAATACAAGCTGACCTTGTTTCACATCAGCTGAATATATATGCCAGATTGTCAAAAGTCCAACGCATTCTTCAGGTTTTCATACAATATTATGTCACATTTAACCTTGAATTTAGAATATATAAATGTATAATAATTTGTAAATTAATTCTCTTTTGTCGTAATTGTTTATAATTGCTATAAAACTTGTAGACTCTTTAGTGTATGTATATCATGCTGTATTTTATAGATATTGAAGTATAAACACAATCAAACCATATATCTACTAGTCTATTTCTTCCGAGCAATCATCACGAACGGCGGACATTTGAGATGTTTTTCCCCGTTATATTCTTTCCATTCAAGTATCTGATATCCATTTTTTTCATAGATACGCCGTGTCATTTCCTTGGTAGCGTTTAGCACTTTAAACTTGTATTTCCCAACTTCATAAAAGTCTTCATTTAGTACATCGACAACAATGATGTGTCCTCCTTGTTTCAAAAGTTTACTGAAATGAGATCAATTGTCAATTCAAAGATAAGTTTTGTTAAGCTATGAATAATTATTTAAGCCACTTACAACAGCATTCTAATTACATTACGATGTTTCTTGGGATATTAACTTTTATTACCGGCAATAACAGGGACATAGATACGAGGGATAAGTAACTAAACTAGCATATTACCCGTGCCAACCATTGTAGCAAGTAAAACTAAGAAACTATTCAAGATATGAAAATTAAAAAAAAGAAATTCTGGAAGTTCTAACATTCTACTATTGCAGTAGATAAAAAATATTTTAATATACTACAGGTTTTGATAATATGTTATCCTTTTAAAACATGTCAGTCTATTAATTTTTGGGGAACAAAATATAATTCAGAAATCTCAATATATGTGTCTTTTAAACTAGACATTGTTTAAATCCAGTTGTTCAATGTATCTTTTACTTAAGTTGAAATTTTAAGCTCTCGGAATATGAATGTTTTGTTCATGTGCCAAATGTGACTTCAAAGATTTATTAGCTACAAAATGTGAAAAATTGGAAAATTTTATTTCTGTGGGTGGTATTTTAACCAGATAACAGGTGTACAGGTGGAGTTGACTATCCCTCTAATCTATGTCCCTTGTGATACCGAAATGCCGATCGTATTTATAATCCCGCAATCATACGTGACCAATAGGGAAGCGAGCAACACATACCATTTGTTAGCGCAGGACCGTAATGCGATCCGAAGATCATACCAGCCGTATTCTCGAATCTACTAGTACATCGTTGAAGCGGAACCATATTCAATATCGCGCTGATAGTATTGTCTGACTTCTAAATTCGTATTGCTGTAATCTGTACCGCACTGTTACCGATTGAGTGTGTTTCGCGCGCATTATAACAAAGTTTCACACAATTCATCTGCATTCCACGTGAACCGAACAATTACCTCACACAGTTATTCCATTGTGGAATAGAATGTCCGGATAATGTGGAAGGTAGCCACCTGGAAAGACTCCAATGCTGTGTATATGTGTTAATGTGGTACTATGGCATACATTACTGCTAATGGACATAATATGAAAAATATTAGTGTTATCAAATGTCCATATGTATTGTGCGCCGCCTTATCAAGGTCTTTCGCTCAACAGTGCTATCAGTTCTTTGTGTGGATATTTTGGTATGACAGCACGTGTCTTTATGTTATTGTGTATAGTAAAGAAGTGCTTGAAAGTAGGTTGAAACAAAATTGGGATAGGGCGTAATGATAAAATGTTACCAAATACTATAGTTTATTGATCCTGTACTGTGAAATCATCGTTGGACCGAGTTCTTGGGTTGACGTTGCCGAGCTTGCAAGGCTTCGTTCGCTAAATAAGGAGGTCCAACGATGATTTCACAGTGCAGGGTCAATAACCTTTTGATTGCATACTTTCATAGTGTAAACCATTTAGTTTACAATGTGTGTTGCTTTATATATCTAGAGGTTAAAGATTTGCTTCTAAAATCCAAACAAACTATTTGTTTACATATGTAGTCATTTGTTTAAAATGCCGTTTTGAAAGTTCAATTATAACGGTGATGTAATTTCTTTTAATGACGTCATGCACGTGCATGACCAACATTTTAGACGAGCGTTTTAGACTGTTTTCCGGTCAAAAATGTACTGTTAGCATGTCACTGTAAGAAATTATCCATGACCAGTATATGAGAATTAAACATTACAAAGTCCCGTGAGGTTTAACAATGATTTTGAGGTCAGCCTTGTTTGTTTACATAAAACAAGTAGTCCCTAGCATGTTAATTATGCATAATTATCGCACGACCTTAGCTACGGTCATGATCGAAAAATCATGAAAACTTTCTTCAATGCAAAGTGAACGAGACAATATCAAAGTATGCATTAATTAAACTTGTTCAATGTCTTGCATGTTTTCATCATTCTGTTTGATCATATCACTTTGTAGTATTTAACTCTACTAATGGATATTTATTTGCTTTTTTGGAATTACTGTTTACTTTAATCGAGCAACGGAACTTTGCGACCAATGAAGTACCATCCCTGCTGCCTGTGCATCCATGTAGTTCAACCGGGATCTTCAGTATGTGTTATATTATATGAAATGCCTTTGTGAGCAGCGTTTGGGCAATTTTAGGGTTCTTGTTGACTACGTAACAGGATTATAGGATTATGTTATCTGGCGTGAACGTAATAGGCTACAATTCTTAGTGCTCTGTCCAAAAAACCTTAGGACTTATTACATGCATCGATACCTCAATTTGCTAAACGTGGCTTACATATATAATGTATGCATAATTTCAGATGAATACTGTGTGTATTAAAATAAGCACATAAGAGATTTTTTGAAATATATGTGTCCATTGCATGACGTATTATAAGGCAAGTACCTGTAATTTCTAACACTTTGTTCATACTCTGCAACTGTTGGCGATGCAGCGTTCTGGCTTAACGGTAAACTAATTGCATCGAATTTGATATCCTCTAGCCCTGTACCAACCAGAGGGTTCGTCTTATGTAAATCACTTTGTATGATCGCGCATACTTTCTCGGACAACTTCCGGTTGCATGTAATCCAATCATCTCTACAATGTAAAACAATACAATACAATAGGTAACAATTCAGTTAATATTTTCATACTGTATATATATTTAAACCAATTGAAATGTGTACTGATAAAAGAAGATACCTGATGCCATTGAATAAATATTCCGTATATGAGTTTTAAACTGTCTATATTTACACCCATTGAGAATAGTAATGATAAAACAAGTTACCTAGTAATTTCAAATCGTACTGATGAAACCAGTAACAGGATGTCTTGAATAAATGTTCCGTATCAGTTTTTAACTGTATGTATTTACAACAATTGCGAAAAGTACTGATAAAACAAGTAATATAGCAATTTCAAATACTACAGATGAAACCAGTAATCTGATTGTATTGTAAAAAAGTTCCTCATAATATCTTTATATCTGTATATATTTACAGCAATTGCAAATAGTAATGATAAAACAAGTAACATAGCAATTACAAATAGTACTGATGAAACAGGTCACATAACGTAATTGAATAAATAAACCGTATGAGATTTTTAAATTGTAAATATTTACAGCAATTGCAAATAGTACGGATAAAACATAATACCGAATAGTCATATGATAATACAAGTAACCTGGCAAATAATATTGATAAAAAAGTTACTGATGTAATTGAATAAATGTTCCATATCATATGTTTAAACTGTATATGTTTACAGCAATTGCAAATAGCATTGTTAAAACAAGTTACTTGGGGGCATCGTATAAATGTTCCGTGTACTATTTGTTTGTTATATTTGAAATTTTACATTGTCTCTTCATCTGCCATGGTGCTCAAATTTGCTTCATTTGTGATCAATAGTATGATTTTGTTTATTTTGACAACTTGAACCTTTTACAATTTATTATTATATTGGACGTCCTTTAAGAAACCAATGGTTGTTTTAAAAAGTCCTTGATGTTAGATATAAGCACGAGCTAACTAATTCGTCAAGATACATAAATGTCCATCAGTTCAAATATTTTAACTGTAACCTAAAGTAAACACTATATTTGATAACAACTATTTATTCAACGAATTTTTTGGGGAGACAAAAACTATTTTTAATAATATGCGTATTTCTCAATAGACATAAACATGTACATACATGTTTCCATCAAGTTCCATAATGCAGCTAAACACTGCTTCAACGTATTTTATCTTCCAATTCTTCCATCGGTTTAGATACATATTTAAGTCAATTACAAATAATACAGATAAAAGAAATGACCTGATGACATTTAATAAATGTTCTGTTTATAATTGTTTTAATTGTATAAATTTACAGCCATTCCAAATAGTTCTTATAAAACAAGTAATCTAACAACTGCAAGCAGTATTGATTAAACAAGTTAGCTGATGTAATTGAATACATGTTCCGTATAATATTTTTAAACGGTTAATGGTTACAACCACTTCAAACAGCACTCATAAAACAAGGTACATACTTATTTGCGTCAAGTTCCATCATGTAGCTTAACACTGCTTCGCCGTATTTTATCTTTCCATTCTTCCACTGATTAAGAGCCGCAAGATTGTAAGCTGAAATGTCACTCAGGACTATTTCTTTGAACCATTTGGAAGGCGGATAAACTGCATAACACATAGGCCCTGTTCCGATGTCTAAAAGTCGATCACCATTTATTGTTCCTGCAAAATTATAAGTACAAGTATTTCACCCATTATTTAGTTTTAGACGATACTACTATTAGTAGTAGTAGAAATAGTAAGGGTAATATTAGTAGTAGAAGTTCAAGTAGTTTATTAATAGTAATAGTTGTAGTAATGGTTGTAGTAGAAGTAGTTGTAGTAGTGGCAGTAGTAGTAGTTGTAGTAGGAGGAGGAGGAGGAGGAGAAGAAGAAAAAGTAGTAGTAGTACTAGTAGTAGTAGTAGAAGTAGTAATAGTAGTAGTTGTAGTAATAGTGTAGTAATAATAGTAATACTTATTACCTTATTGATGAACGCAGATATTATTCCCTTCATCCAAATTGTTGAAAGCGGACAGTATCCCTTTTTATTTATTTTATTAACATAACTAAGAGAATATTGATTAACAGAAGAGAACTATATGAATACTAAACCCACACAATTGTCCCATTTTACTCCCTCACCGCGCGTAGACGAGTTGTATGTCGCACGCGAAAAGTGCAAGCCACGATCATCCCGTGTATATCTTTCCGGGAATACGCAAGCAGTTTTAAATTCAAATATAAGACAGAAGTGTCCGCATAGAAGTAAGGCGACGAAAGATGTATTACTTCTATGCTCACAATGTTCTCAAAACTGTGTAAGAAATAAGATTTGTAGGGCATTGATATATAAACCCACACACTATCACAATAAGACAAATTACATATTAACAACATTAGGGGAATGTGTATTTACCAAATAGCATAACATATACATTTAACCTACACATGTGTCCCTATATAACCCTTAACAGCGTAAGGGAGATAGGAATATCCCTCGCGCAATATGCAGGCAGTGATTAACCTTCATGTCTTTACAGTCTGATCCTTTTCTGCACTTTGCGATTGCTGTTTCATACATATGCAAAGACAACGCAACTGCATTAGAATGTTGTGGAATCTGGTTGGACAATAACAATAGAAAGAAGTTCGCATGTACATGCGCTCTGAGAGTTTACTAATTGTGATCAATGACTCCCTCTGTCTAAATATTTTCTTAAGTTCTCTGCTGAAAGCATTTTAAGAACATTATCGAATGGCAAAGACAAAAACAATTGAGAGAACAACAACATATAATCAATTATTACAATATACTTTATAATCATAATCAGGGACGTAGATCCCTGGAACAATTAATAGCACATACACTATCAAATAAATATAGAGAAAGAACACAACGAAAGCTATTTCACTTCATCTATACATTAACACATTTAAGTTACTTCGTAAGTTTAATGTTAGAACCAGTAGTGTTTAAGAATTGTTTAATGGCCTTCTGTCTAGTATAGGTAATTATAGGCAATTTGTTGATCACATACATTTCGGATAATATATTTGGAATGATAATCCGATAATTGTTCAATTAGGAAAATCTTTAAATTATTAATTATCGAGTACTTGAGGGAGGTAATGTTCGCTGTGTGAAGGGGCTTATGTCCGTCATCTAATAAATGAAGAAGGGGAAAATGTCCGCCGAGCACAAAATGACGAAGGGAATAATGCGCCGTGTGAAAAATACGAAGGGGATAATTTCCGCAAGTGTAAAATACGAAGGGGATAATGTCCGCCGTGCACACAATGACGAAGGGTATAATGTCGTATATGCTGTTTAAACGGAAAATACCCGGGGGTGGATAATGTCCGGTAACCTGCTGTTAATCGGTACCAATCAAGTATTTTTGACACTTTGATTGATATAGTCTTGTGTAATTAATATTATACGACAGCAGAAACCAGGATATACCCATTAACTCGAGAAATGCCTAATTTAAAAACTAAGCAGGTTTGGGTTTAATGAAATATAAAACGCTTTTGACCTGTCTGTGCAGGTTACTTGAAATATTTGGAAATATTTGATCTCTTTTAATATAAGCCCCCCTCCCCACTTCTTACTTTTGACGCAACTGCAGCAGACTACTTTTGTTAATATTGCAATAAAAGAAATTTGCCACAATATTTTTCAACTTCATTCAGTAATTATTCTTTCAGTTATAGAGATTGTTTTATAGTTTTGCCTTTATGTTTTCACAGTCGTCTGCTGCAGATGTGTTGTATGTGGGATAGAGTTTCTTTGTGGGCGGCGCACATACGACCAAACGAACGGTAACATATATTTTGTAACATTACGTTATTATTTCCTGTCACATTGAATGCTTTATGGTTTGCCTAATGATAAGTTGTATGGTAGAAGTATTGTATATAAGAGTTTCTCACTTAACAATTGTCCTGTTTCATGCACTACCTTTTTCTTCTTCGTTAAAATATGAAAGAACTACAAAGAACGCGTTCAAGTTTTCTTTTTTTACTCTCTTTCAAAACAAATTATTCTAACAATTTTAAATCATCATTATAAACTTCTCTTTTTTGGTAAAAAAACTCCATTTTTTGGTTCCGTGACACACTTGTGTATATATTTCGCTCATTTAATTATAGACAACGAACCATCAACTTGAAAAGTTTCTCTGGCTAAGAAAGGGTTTACGTGAATGATAACGAGATTTTTCATATATGGTTATACTTAAGTTTCACAAAGCTGAATAACCAACGTGTAAACTGGTGATGTCATTTATTATGTATTACACGCTTAAAATATCTTCAATTTCTATAAAGAGTAATGGAATCTAAGAAGAAATATGGTCTTGGTTGATTTGGATAGACGGGCGGGTGTAATATCATAGGTCCCCTATGGTGAAACTGATACAATAATAATAAAGGCAAAGTGATTCTTACCCTTGATAAAGATTTCATGTAGACATTTATAAACAAACTTATAGAAATGATCATTGTCGTCGTCGCCCTCGGGATTGAATGTCGAATAATACTCTTTAACGAACGATTCTGGATCGAAACTAGTCTGATCATGTGTCGTTAATATTTTAGCCATCTTAAATCAAAGAGAGAAAACAATATTCACATATGAGCTGGATATACCGATAGTGGTTTAACGTCTGATATAGAACTTGTTAATTTCGAAATATTGACCTGATCGTACTTTCCCACATAGTGACGCTTTCTGATACCACTGTAGCAAACACCGTAACAAGATGTGCAACTGCTAATGATAAGTAATTTCTCTTTGTTGTCACAATGTGTCATTATTATATTTCCATTTTAAGAGATTTTACAGATTATTGACTAAGTTTTTTCAAATTTGTCTTCTGCAGATTTGTTTTCATGTGGAAAGGGTTCATTGTTTTTAAAAAACCCACACACTGTTATGTTAACAATGCATTTTATTTGATGAAAACTCATGTTTGTCTAAATTGTATATAACCTATTTACGTATGTCAGGGTCGTGTTACTGTTGTCCAGAAAACAACAATTAACTTAAATAAAAACAATCTCAAATCATACGGTAAATGAAAAATATAATTAATACGGAAATTGCCTTACCTGTTTAGTTCTAAGTTAAAGGCCATTATCGTAAAGATAATTTGAATATATTCAAAATTATCAAAGAATTTATCGTTCCTCTAGCTATAATAAATATTCATATCGAAGTGGTAGAGACAGCGAAAAAACAGAAACCATATATATGTATATAAATATATATATTGATATCTTTTACACACAATGTGTGCGTGGAATCGTGACGAATACGATAAAAGGTATCAAAAAGACCTAAAAACCGAGATTCTTGGGAAAAAAAGGTTGGATTTCATATTGAAACAGGCTATCAAAAAATGTTCAGTGCTGTTGACGTTCAAAGTATTGTGCATGTCGTTACACAATTTATAAAACCCTGTTAAGTGTTTTTATTTTGGATCCAAACTAAGAACTATATACGTTTTGAAGTTAATGTTTATACACATAGCTGATCTACTAAGCACCTTTATATAGACCAATTTAAAGAAAACCTATAAAACAATTAAGTGTTGTTACCTAAAGCTACATGCACAGATTCAATTTAATTTAATTGATATATTTAAGTCTCATCCATGTTCAAACAAAGTCATATACATACATATACAATGTATAAATAATTTAAGACAAATATTATACATGGCCATTCTAACTAGAATTATAGAAGACTATTGCACAATCATATCATTTACTATGTATAACCTGGAATCAAAAATCAGTTTCAAATTTGACATTGTTTAAAAAAAAAGTAAAGTCGAACACAAGTGCTTTATTGTACCAAATGAGAAGTTAATAGAGTAAAAATAAACAATAATAAAAACAAAGGGGAAAACATTAGCAGCTGATTCTTGCTTGGACTAAAATTGCTAAAGCAAAATACATGTTAGAAATTAATTATTTACCAAGATACACACAATATCGAACTAATGACGGACTTGTTAATACATAGGAGAGTTGGTCGCTTTTAACCATTTCTTCAAAATCCAGCTATGCTTATTCGGCCTTGACAAAAAATCTCTGATCTCAAATCTGTAAATAACACAATCAAGAAGAACGTGCAGTTCATTCTCAGGAACATTACAAAAGGGACATTTACGGTCCTCTAAGAGCAGATTATCATATCTGCCGGTTTCAATGCGTGTCGGGGCTACACCACACCTAAATTTACACAAATCTGATCTGTGACTAGGAGGTAGAATAAAGTTGCAGTATCCTTCTATTTATTATACGTGCTTAAACGTGCGGTATGTTCAAAGCTTATTTCTACCAAGACCAGATGAGCCAGTGACCTTATAAAGCGTAACAAGTCAATCAGCTAAATATATATTCATAGTCGCCTTTTCAATACCCGTTATATTAATAAGGGACTGTTTATGTAAAGATTTATCCAAACTATTGGAATTTTCAATTTTAAGCTGCGTAAAATGTTTAACTATGACAGAGAGAACCAATTCTCACAGCGTGAGGATTTACCATGGGCCCACATTGCAATGAGTTTATTTAACCTTGTATTATTTGTTTGAGAGAGAAGTTAGCAATATGTTTCCATTGACGTACCTCGGATGGAACCAAACCCATTTCACCAGAGACGTCCGCGTTAGGGGTATATTTGCTTACTCCTAAATAAAATCGCATTGCTCGATTATGAACCGCATTTGTACACGAAAAGGGTTTATTATCCCAAAGAAAACCTCTGTACGATTCAACAGGCCACACCATGGAGTCATAAGTTGGTGAAAAGACCATGCGGCACTCCTCCAACAGTCTTACTTTTTGCAATAAGTAGTCCTAGAACGCGACTAGCTATTTCTGCAACTGGTTTAGCCGACATGCTAGTGTCTAAATGTCCATGCAAGAAAATACCAAGGTAGTTATAACTATGAACGATTTTCAGCTTGAAAGGACCACATTTAAAACTATAATCTGACCAATCGTGATCATTTGGACGGAAATGAATAATGTGTTGAGAGACATATCATTACTCGGACACCAGTTATTTAATACATGTAAATGAGTTTGCAAATCGTTTTCATTTTCTGCAAGTAGGACTACATCGTCCGCATATATAGAAGTAAACACACCTTATCCCCATCTATTGGAATTCCGAATCCAGTGAATAAAGATACGGTGCGAGATCATGTATGTGTAAATAAAACAAAAGCGGTGATAACACGCATCCTTGTCTTAACCCATAATGAACACCAAACCCGAATTTAATCTAACATATAAGGCCAAAGACGAATGCAACGATTTCAAAGCCCTAAACAGTTTACCCTATGTACCCTCCCATTTAACCTTGTCCACAATCTAGAACGATTGATCATGTCATACGCCTTCCGAAAGTCAATAAGTGCAGTGAAAGTGACATTGTTCATACTTTTGTGTGTTTCAATTAAATTTACCAATGCAGAACTGTGATCAGATGTTCTCCTCTCTTTACTAAAACCATTTTGCCCATCTTCGATTAGACTCAATCCAAGAACTTAATCAATCATTTAAAATAATGCAATATATTTGATACATTGTACAAGTGAACTATAAGCTATAAGACAATGGGTTAGTTATTGGTTCAAGTGTTTACACTTAGGTATGGGATTGATTATACAAGTATTCCATAGGGAAGTTACAACATAGCTATCAAAGCATATAGTATACAGCGCATGTAAAAACATTATGGTCTAGTCATTATTTAAAACTTCGGAAGAAATCTGGTCCAGACCACATGCCATGCCACAGTTGATCTTATCGACGGTTTTCTTCACTTCCATCAAGGAGATATGCCCATTAAATGGTAAATACCAAATTTGGCTATCCGAGACATCATTGTCGACCGTTACACTATTTGTTCTATTATCAAATAATGAACTAAAATCAGTTTTCGACATATTCAAAGTATCTGATAGTTTATCTTGAAGAACTTCCATTGGAATGTTATTACTTTTATATTGACCAATACCCACTTTGTCAATAGATTTCCAAAAGTCTGATAGGTTAGAAGTACATTTGTTCAACAAATCGTTCTGTATTGAATAGCAATACTTTCACTATCAAAACTATTTCTAACCTGGACATATTCGGATTTAAGGTGTATCCTTTCGTTTCTGTTCTGAATGTTCAACTAGTTACGTTCAGCTAGACACATGCTACACCGTATATCTGATAAATCGGTATTCCATCACGGTTTACACAGATGAGTGCAAAGACAGTCTTACCTCAGTTGTTGTCAATTGGTCGCATTTCTATATAAAGGACATATCATATCGAAAGCAATCAGATGACGTCGTTTAAGGTTAATCATTGGACAACATATTTGAAATGGGTTGTCTTTATATGCCTTACACAAAGGTAGAAATGAGATCCCGTTAAAGCCACCGTACTGACGTCTGAAATAGTATTTCGAAAACCAAGTACATTTCAGATGGTTCTAGCAGTGTTAAATATTAGACGAGTATTTCAACTCGCGAACTCATTTGTTTGACCTTCAAACCCTATGTTGTGGTAATTTAAAAGATACGTCTCACTTAGACGAATCTTTTGAGTATCAACAAAATAGGGATTAGTTGAGTCATAAATATATATTTATGAGAAAGTATCAGTTTACTCCTCCTCGTCTAGTCCTCTGGTTTCAGGGTGAAACACGACGTTGCACCGGAACGAAGGGGTTATCCGTTCTTACACTGCAGGGAAGCGTTGAACATAGGACGATCTACTTTAACCCCAACATCACATGGTGGGTCCTGACCATACTGTCACTGCAATGTGTGTCAAACTAATTTCAAGCTATTATTTGTTATATTAATTTTTATATGAACACAATTTCTTTTTAGCGGTTCGGAAAACCTCAATACTTCTGAATAATTATATATATAAGTACATAACCGAGATACTGCGAAATTGATTTAATTGATTTTGAAAAGGCAATATATGTCAACTGAAACATAAATGAAAACGATCTTTCAGATAAGTAAAAATGTTCTAGGTTTATGTAAATTCATTGTCTTTTATGATAAAAGTTTATACTTACTTTAATTTTGGAAAGCCTGTAAGGTCCTCACTCGTAAGAAACTCGATACGGAGTGAGAGTCAAGTTATCATACACACATACGTGTAATCATGTTAACACATGACTGGCTTCACATAAAAATGGGTACGTGTCCAGTGTATCTGATTGATAGATAGTATGCTTGAGTTTGCAAATAGACACATTAACATGATACATATCTGTATATCATGTCTGACGTTGCACAAGAAGTTTTATTATTTTGAACTTGTGAGTTCATGCAGTTTGTTTATAGAAGATATATTTTGGTTTGTGAATAATGAAGTATTTCATTCAAAGAAGTATGGTATGATATACTAGACGGTAAATAAGGATAAACATTGATTATGATTTTTCCACGTTTTTAAAGGTACAAGTATAGTTTGTTAATGTAGTTTTATATATTGATTCATAAATATAGAACTTATACAATATTTTTAAATGTCGTCTGCTTTATTGCAACTAAAGGAAATAAGAGTATTAACCCTTTTCCGAACCTGCAGAGGTATTTTTATGCGTATGAAGCAGACTACTTTCCAAATCAATATGATAAAAGGAGTTTTTGCACATATTGCCTGGTTTCACCGTGTTTATCATTTTCGATTATATTTAATGGTTTAACCCTCATATCGAGTAACTGTGTTTGCCTTGGTGTTTTAATAGCGTCTGCTGCAGATTTATTGAATATGAGAAAAGGTTAAACGTTTAGCGAATGACACACTTAATAATTCATTAATATATCGGCGATGACGTATATTCGTCATAATGATGACATATACATTCATGAATTAATCTCTTTTACTAAACTAGATTGTGAATAATTTCACTCACGTTCGCAAAACAAAATCTGCTATAAAATGCCTACTATTTCTCGTTACATGTAAAATGTCTATAGTAACATAATTAACATTTCAAATGTGTCGAATCTTAAATAGTCTGTGTACCTAACAGAGCCGAAAACCTTATCACATATACTAAAAACTCTTTCTACGACAGACCACGCATGAATGGTAAGATATGTATAAGCTGAGATATGGTACATCCATTTCAAGTCAAATTCGAAATATAAAGGACTGTTTTCCGAACTGATTCCTGCAGATATTCTGGAACATTTTGTTCCTTGACACTAACTATGCTTAATTAGGTTATTTTATGCCGTAATATGTATTCCATATACGTTCGAAAATACTCATAGAGAGCTAGGAAAGCTACTGATCGTTTTGTTCAAGTACTCAAATAAGAAGTGGTACTTTTTATGTAACTACAAGTACTCAATAAGTAAAACGAGTAATACTTCTTGTTGAGTACTTGAACATTTTATATTTAAGTAAGTATGAACGGAAATACGAATACAAGTAGCACATCACTGATCTGCATACGATCATTTACGTTGTGTTCATTTTCTCTGTAATTTCCATGTGCTATAACTTACAAGTATTATCTGTTCTTGAAGATATACTGATCACTATATACTTTTATTTTTTTGCTTTTCTTCAGGTAAAACGTATTTCCTGGAAGAATTATTAAAGCGAGCTCAAACCAATATACAACCTGCGCCGCAAAGACAATTTAGATTTATAAAAGATGGCAACCACTTAATGACGACATCAAGGCGACAGTTGTCCCAAACCTTGAACCTAGACAGAGATAATACATCCTAGCGTTCGAAATATGATATTTCTTGATGATATTGCGAAAGAAGCTCGAAATATCAGCGGGTGACACATCTCTTTACAAAGGGAAGTCACGACATGTACCTTTCTGTCACTGCTCTAAATCAAAACTTGTATTTAAGCAAAGATCCCACCCACATTTGCGGCACTTGCTAAACAGATGTACACTAATAAAACGCAGGATATGCTATGGCATTGTGATGAAGCTATTAGCCGAATACATTGGTACCTACTGGTATATTTGAAGCCAACTATACCAGAAACAAAGCGTATGGGTACGAATGCATTTGGTATAAATGAAATCACAATCATTCATCAGACAACATTTGAGCTGTTTAGATTGGTTTAACAGTCAGTGAAGGCAACACTTCTGGTCTCCAAAAGGTGCACTTTTTCAATCAAACAGAACAGAAAAGAGATTATCAGAGGCACGATAAAATAGTTTCATGTGACCACTGCGGTGTGTAATTATGCCTAGTAAACGAATGAGGTACAATGAGGCGGATACAGACGAAAGTGACGCGTCAATAGTTACAACTGATAAAAAACGAGAAGTATACAGTGATATTGCTGATAGAATAACAACGTTAGATACGGGACAATTAGTTCATACATTGTGACGTTAAGTGGTGGAATATTCAAACAAATATGGTGAACCCGATTCAAATCATATAAGACCAGTTTTGTATAAAGCTAGTAAAGAAAGAAATGGAATGTAACAGCTTTCCTCTAACGGACTGGATTCAGCAATAATCACATTGAGCTTCATCATTTTATCAATAGCCCAGCCACTCCAATCCCGTTCAAAATAGTGATAGCTGTTGTGCATATTTCGGAAAGCCTCCGCTATTTGTACTTCTAGTTGGGAACTATTTGTTGTCGTTAAAGTTATTGACCTAAATACAGGTTCCGCATAGACAGCTTCCTTATTTGGGTCAAGCGGTCCACCAAATTGTCAAGTATCATCGTTTCAGTGTATCTGAATAATTGTAAATCATCAACAATATTCGATTGTCCAGGTTCTATGTCGGACGTTTCCACCAACCCGCTCAGATCAGATACTTACACGGCCCCTGGTGTTGTCGCTCTTTCCACATTTCTCGTCTTAACACAAAGCGATCACACACGTCCGTTCGCTTGCTATAAATCGTTCGGGTAACGCACGTTGGCACAACTGGCATTCTCTACAGTTATTTCAACATGTTTCACACAAAACAAATTCTTTAAGCAATGTTGTATTTCTTTCACACCAGTTACACTTATCATCTTGTATTCTTTTTGGTGTTGATAGATTGTCGTCATTTATATATTTTCTTTCATGTTGCGATCAGGATGAACTCGCAGATGGTGCTGTAGGGAAAACATTTCTCTGTTGAGTTAACATATGCCGATATATTCTATATTTACGGTGAAGCTGTTGTTGGCAATCAGGACAGGTATGGGAAACCGCACCGTAAACGGTTCTGATATGTCTCAATATGTGAAACTTCTTTTTAAATGAGTTATTACATGTTTCACATGTGTGCTTTATCGTCTGAAAAATCCACAAACATGCATAGATATGAGTGCATATTGCATAATTATGCAATACAAATATTGAATAACCAAACCATTTAAATATAGCGCTAAAGCAACATATATATTATTAACCCCAACAGCTGTTATTTACGATCAATATGTTAAAACTACACTATTTGTGATCGGAGAAAAGTACATGTTCCGCTCGAGTACTTTATGTTTCGTCTGCTTCATTTATTAGATAAGATCCTGCGATGTTAACTCCTTCGATAGCTGTATGGGCGATGAACTAAATATCTAAAACTGTGTTTATTCATAAACCTATAGAAACAGGGTTTTGTTAATCATTATAAAGGATTTTTTGTTAGAAAAGGGTCTTCAAAACCAGCACATGAATACGTACGAACAAACTATTATCATACAAGCTCGCAGAAGAGTATATAAAAGTATGCTTAAACGTGAACTAATTAAGCGTTCATTTATTTGCGTACCTATTCAATCAATTCTGATAAAATGAGGAAGGCGCGTGAATCGTGTGTGTATGAATTGTCATACTAATAAGAAACATGTTAGCAATTAACGTACAGTGTGTTTGAATTATGAACTCATATATTACTGAAGAAATGGTTACATTATTAAAACGTTTTCAACAGAAAATACAAGATGGTTACTTTGGTACTTCAACCGCATTCGTATTATTAAATGGACTTCTTTTTATAAGTATTAGTCTCTGTGCCAGAAGTGTTGACTTGCTATCACTTAGCCCCTCACCGCTGATGATGGGAGTTCCGGTCTGGTCAACATTCGTTCATAAAATAAACTTCTTTCTATGTAATATTCAGATGTCCACAAACGATGTCACACCGCACTTACCAAACAGGTGTAAATATATACATTTAAAAACTAAACTACGGGCCTCCATGTAAATGACTACACGGCTCCCAATCTTCCTAAAATAGACGGGTTTCCGATGATATGACGACACGGATTCCCCATCTACTTAAAATGGAGGGGTTTCCACGCATATGACGACACGGATTCCACACCGTTTTAAAATATAGACGGATGTTCATGCATATGACGACAGGGGCTTCCCAACCTCTTTAAATAGACCGAATTGACGACAAGAATTCTCCTTCTTTCTTAAATAAGACGGATTTTCACGGATATGAAGACACGGATCACCACTTTTTTAAAATAGACGGATATGACGACAACGATTTCCTTCTTTAAAGTGACAAGGGGTTCCCCGTGTCTAAAAATAGACATCCCTCAAGCTACAACAATGTGCATCAAAATCAGACCACTCACTGTGTCATCTGATCCTAATCTGCGTTGTTTGCTGCTTAAGATTTTCTTAAAATGATTTTAGTAATTACACAACCCTGTTAAAAAGAGGGCTTACACATACTTTAGCAGTATATAGGTTGTGGTTTACTTATGAAATGATTGTTCAAATTATATATAAATCTCAGCTCCTAGTTTAGAAAGGATTAGTTTAAAGGGAGGTAACTCCTACAAAACATAAAAAAAGAATAATGATCTGCTCATGCGATATGATTATATAGAAAAGGGTTATGGATAATTGCCCTGTTGTCAAATGTTTCCTTACTCTAAGAGAAGACTTCAACGTAGGCAGTTATAACAGCCGCTCTCTTGAATGACGAACCATTCTTATAAATACCAATCGAGATGTCTCCATGCAAATATTGACTGAATCACGCCTCCTATATACTTGTAACTGTATATCATCCTTCGCATCTATGTTGATGATCAGACCATGAATAGCAACACATTCATATTTAACAATATATTTAATGTTCAAGAGTCAGTGATCTCTGTTTACTTGGTTTATCGAGATAAAGGCTCCTGAACTTAATCTAATAGGAAATATCTCTCACATAAGAAGTCAACATGAAGGATTCTATCAAATTTCTCTGTAAAGATACTTTCTTCCGATTGGCCAACAATGCTGCAATTGCACATTCCAAAGCTTTTTGAGTAGTTGTAGAAGTTGTATTTTTCATTACAAACCCTTTTTGAATTAGTTAAATTGTCAATCTAAATTCAAAAGCAATCAAACCTTGCTTTAAACGGGAAAATACTTTTCAAATGTGGGTTTTCAAAAATATATGACTCTTAATTACGTAATAACAGAAACGTTTTTTTAAATGATACATTACAACTTCTTTTTGTTTGCAAAGTTATACATTGGGCAAAATAGGAAAACATTTCTCAGGCTCGAGACTGGTTTGATAATAGTATCTACAAGAACATAAGACGCACGGATATTTAAAAGGGACATGGGTTATGCTGTGCACACTGACGTGCTCCAGAGCAAGTATTAGTGTAAATATAAATGCTGCTATTGCTGGAGACGCAATTTGACTCATTTGCAGTAGACATATGTCGAAGAAAGAAAAAGACAAATGGAGAAGTACCTCACAAAGATAAATATCATATTTTGCAAGTCGTCTGTAGTAGTTTTGTTTAATGTTGGAACATGGTTAATGAATAAAAGTCGCGAAAGGTGAAAATAGTTCTATGTTGCATCTGCTACTGTATTGAATGGAGATTAAAGGATATGCTGTAAGACTACATGTACACTCATAGGAGTTTGTCAGAAGCTACAAATTCAAATCTTTATTTTATTTAGGCCTCCAGCCCATTTATATAAAATGTAATACAAGTACAACAAAATATAAACTGTTTGATGTTGCCAATATACCGTCTAATGCTTTATTAAATATAAGCGGTCAGTGAAGAGTTTTAGGTGTGCGCAGAGATTCAACAATGTCCCTTATTGTGGCTCATATAATATTATTTAGTTTTGGCGATTGGTGTGGTATTATGTGTTTTACGTAGCTTTTAACATCGTTACGGTTATATCACGTCGTTTCCTAGGTAATTTACCAGTACTACCTGTCCAACTTCCTTGAAACAAGCGAGTCTGCCGCATTGCTTACCCTACAATCCTGAGCACCAAATCTTCCGGTTTAAAGTATTTCGTATGAGACGGTCAGCGAGTTCCCGCAACAGATGCGGGAGTTCTACTACCTCATAACCGAGGTAATCCTCCAATATATTACGTAGCCAGGGGTGAACTCCCATATTGCATTTCCAATTGTTTATTTTTCAGTTAAAAACATTTGTAAATATATAAAAGATCATTGTAATACTATGAAATATACACTGCTAAGACGTCAAGGAATGAGGTCATTTGGAACAGTTATTTGAAGTTGTTACGGAACGTCTAAAAATGACCTTCTCAATTAACTTTAGTGTGAAATGACGAAATTGTTGTCATCGAAAAAGATGTTTTGACATGCATCTCTGTTCATATGTCAAGTGTCTTCAATTCAAAGATATGATCTGAAAGACATGCTATTAATGTGTGTGAATCTTTTGGAAAACTATGTTTTGGGAACCCAATTGCTGTCAATGGGTCTGTACCCACTCTTTAGTCATCTACAGTCATCTACAAGTAAAGTCAGTTATAAGCTCATGATTGATCGACTTTGGAGTTAACTCCGTTTTCAACCGTAGTTCAGTCATATTATGGTGACCAGAACCTGCATGATACATTATTCACACCCATCGATTAACAAGCAGTTAATCGATGTCCCGTGTTCTTCCAAGTTTATGCAGGCATCATCATGTGTTCCATGTTATTTGTAAGCTCTCCGTTATTCATTAGAGAATACTACTTATTATTCCATACCTAATTTATACGTCTAATCGTAGACGCTCATTCGAATCATGTTACCGTACAATATATTTCCGTATCGGGACGCACGCGCGTACAAAATAACCCGTATTCTTTTCGTATTGTACGATTCAC
>JAUELF010237306.1:0-12926 GCA_031471495.1 Clinocardium nuttallii
GTTTTCTTGTATCTGCGTACAGGCCTTTATATGAGATATTCTGACCAAAATCTAGAAGTTTAGCCGCACTTGTTGTACGTCGCGTGAAAACCAACATTGTGGACTGCGTAAAGGGTCGACTCTGATCCGTCTAACCCGGACAGATAATTTTCGACTTCTGTGGATTTTCTGTTTCAGGAATCATTACTATATAACTCTATCCCCCCCTGAGGCGGAATGTGTCGGCCCGGATCAGTCTGCGCGGATAGCGCAGGTTGATCTGGTCGATACATAACGCAGAGGTCATAATGTTGGCTTTCTCTCGGGACGGCTCAAATAATTTCAAAACGGAGACCACAAATCTCCAGACATCGCTCAAATGTATGTTTAACTAATACATCAGTAGTATTGCAGTTCTAGCTTTTCAGAGCGTATTGCAATCAATATTACGACAATTATTTAATTTATGGTCTTTTGTTGTCATATCAATTATGCTGAGACGCCTTTCTGTTGATTTATATGTCGTGGAAGTTAAAAGGGGAAGACTTTAATAAGCTGACAATGTGGAGACACAGGCTTATTCAATTCTTCGCTGGTCGCATACGGACTTATTAGAAATGGGCGGTGCTCCATGAAAACCAGACTTAGCGTTATTATTACCCATTTAAATGAAGCTCTGCCTGTGCATCCGTGCCAAGGAATCCAAGCGGATACTGCTTTATAGAAATTTCTCGAAACACTCGATGGCTTACATGTATTGACAAACAGTGTAGAACAATATCAGACTGAAAATGTAGGTTTCTCGCAGAGAGCCGCTCAAATATAGGTACTCCTTACCAATAGTTTGGCTGCTGGCCTCTTGAGAGAATCGTGAAGTTGAAGGCAGGATTGCCCGGCCAGTATAAGGTTTTTTCCGAGACAGCATGTGTGAGGTCGACAACTCTTAATGACGTAATGCTCGGCTCTGACGTCACTTGTTCCACAAATAGCATCAAAAGGAAGGTCCATAGTGGCTTTCCCATTTCAATAAACATCATTCTCTTGGTTCTGTAAAATAAAATGGCAGTTTTGTTAATGTTTGATCGAATTGCATCTTTTTCAATCACGTGAACCATTACATTACTTTTTTAGCGTAGAAACTTAAAATCCAGTGTTCTATGAAGATTTGATTGGCTTTGACTATTTCAAATACTTTCAAGAGAAACACAAATGCTATACTAGACCAATATAGGCAGTCCAGTAGTCTGATACCTTGTCTTTAACAAAATATAATAAATACAGATAACAAAGCTAGGCCGACAGATTATTCAAACTTTAAATGTAGAAGAAAGAAAATAACTATGGAATACATTCATTACTAGTACTAGAGTCCTAATACATGACGTGCTTTTAAACGTATTGAAATCCGACAGATGTGCATTGTTTTGTAACTGCTGTTGATGTGTGAAACAGTTATTCTTCCAATAAGGGGGAACATAAGTGTATGTTTCCAAATAATCAATACTGTCAGATGATGTATTAAGTTAGAGAAATTTGTTAAAAACAAAAGATGGCATTGACCAGATCACGGGAAAATTCGGACCTTCGCTTCTTTGCGAGTTGCGAAAACCTTGCATTTGTCGATTAGTCTTCCCGGTTCTTATTCACTTGCTTGGTTTTCAAGTCTCATGAGAATACTGGTGGATGTACCACGGATTCTACCGAGGACAACACGGCTGTTTATAGCACCAAACAAAGACCAAGAACATCCCATGTCAAAGAAACTTGTACTCATTGCATGCAAAGTGTCTTTAATAGATTCACAAAGCCAAAATGTCGTACATCTTACAAACACACATATATATATGAACATATACATGTTTTGTTATTAACATCTGTTTCCTGGTTAATGGTAGATATTTAACGAAATGACCACATAACAATAAGGTAGAGTACAGTAGTGGAGAAAAGCGACAATACATATAGCCACATAGAGATAGAGTTGCATATTTTTACCGAAATTAAATATGAAAATCTGTAACTTAAATGTGCAAATAAGTAAGTATATATAAAGTTGTATATAGCACAATAATCTATCTGAGTTGCAGGTGCTTAACAAAACGAAATGCAAGCGACCTGTATTTTTAATTTTTATATATAATACATATATGTTAATCATTGTCCGTTTATCGTAGACGTAGGACTAAAATGAAAATCTCGAAAATGGAAATAAACATTGTTACAAATTACACACACATATATACATTTTTGTTATTTTACATTTTGAAAAATATTTAACAAGAATAAACACACACAAGTGATTTTATTCTTTCGAAACTTTTATATAGAAAACTTGAATGCAAACGTAGACCACAAATTAAAGATGCAGTGGTATGACTCCCCCATCTTCGTATATTTATGTTTGTATCCTTTATGAGGCGTCCCGCGAGAAAACCAACATTATGGTATATGCGTAATGTATCCAGGTTTGTCTGCGTAGCGAACACGAGCATTCGGTTTTCTTCACCTTCGTCTATAAGCAGAAACTGCTCACCAGCTGACGTCTCTGTCCACTCCCCTTCCAGGCGTATGTCTTGTCTTCTTTTCGGAAGTACTGGTCTGTCTTTGCTTCGCTCACGATAAAGTTGAGCCTTACATCCTTCAAAAGTCTTGATTCTTTTTACCAATTCAACAGATTGTTCATTCCAATCCCGATTTCTGAGAGCTGATACCTCTTCTTTGTAAATTGTTGGAATAGGCGTTGTTTCTTTTCGACACCGTTTTCGAATCTTCTGCATCACATCGTCTGTTTCTATATGGAAATTGTCAGGCTCGTGGATATGGTTAGCGTTATGTCTGACGAGAATACCTTCTCTGGTTGTTACTCGTGATGGACAGGCACGGTTAGAACAAGTCCAGTACACCCTCTCTTCCCGTCGGCTCTTAATAACAAATTTGTGGCCATCAATAACCAGACTCATTCCGCCGCGCTGGTTCTTCACAAAATCTAGTCTTACTTGGGCGTTAGCCATGTTTTCAGTATGATGTAAAAACAATAATGATACTTTTCCCCAAAATTTTCAATTCAAGAAATGCATCAACAGTTTGTTCATTTATAATTAAGAGCATATAATTATATAATTTTCTTTAATTTAATTGAATGTTTGTGCAAACAGTTTAGAAAGAAATGAAACAAAGGTGAAATTAATAAAGATCAAATATGAATTATAAGTGTGTTTTTTTGCAAACAAATGAAATTAATAAAGATCAAATAGTAAAGAAACCGCAATGAAACAAAGGTGAAAATACTGTGAAATTTACTATGTTTGTAGTGGAATAGGCATAAACTTAATTGAATGTTTGTGCAAACAGTAAAGAAACCGCAAATTTACTATGTTTGTAGTGGAATAGGCATAATAACAGGACTGTATTTTCACCTTTCCCTTACGTCTCTTTACCGCTTGTTATCCCACTGCACTAAGGGTAAATAGTAAAATCAAAATGTGGGACAATCGAGAAGACACCAGATCGTCGATGCGTTTACATGAGTTAGCATGAATCACAAGGAGGGGGCTCAACTTCTGACTGGTAGAAAAGGGAACAAACGCAAATGCTTGAATAAAAAAGAAACATTTATCAATATACGTATATTGAATATCTAGCTATCGTTTTAATCTTTGCTAACAGGTATTTACTCTTAAAAAGTGGACAAATAAAACATACGTTTATAAGTAATAAACTTTGCCGGGAACCTCTGAGATGTTGTAAAAATCTTTTGGAATGCTTTTGGCACATTATCTCCAGTTTTATATTTTAATGGCTGCAACCAAACATACTTGGATAATGTGTCTATGAATAACAAGATGTATTTGTAGCCCTGGTTCACGTCAGCCAATTTCACAATATCGATTAAGTCAGCCATCCATAAATCATCTTTTTCCGCGCTATCAATATGGTTTCTTGGAAACCGCCTCTTCTATGTAGAAGGTTTATGTAGACTGTATTATTCTTGGTCATGCAAGCATTTGCGTATTCCATGCATACCATTGTTAAACTGTCCTTCGCTTTTCGCCACTGTGTAAAGTTTTTTTCGGCAAAGAAAAGCTTACAGTATGTTTAGGGTGATAATATATTGATTATAAATAATCCTCCCACGGAAACATGTCTGTACTGATTAAAATCCACACTGTAAATTAAGTATTTTTCTTTAATAATCACGTTTTTATCCCGCACTAGTCTGTTCCTTTTCACTCTCTGTCTCGCTTTCCTCGTCAGATAATCCAATGTCAAATGTTCTTGTGTTTTTGTAACACCTTTGTCACAACAGTAGTATTATTTTGTCCCTAAGATAGTAATTTGTTGATCTGAGCTTATATTTGAGTATGTAGTTCATTGTTCTTGAGCGGCAACATTTAATAATTTATCAACATCGTATAGTTACTGAACACGGCTTTTCGTTAAAAGCTCGCACGCGTTCCTCAGCCATTTCTCGCGCATCGTCAGAGTCTTCTCCGTCGTTTATAAAGTTGTTATTAATCTTATAAAATGTGTCTTCTGTATATTCTTTCGCTCGTTTCTATAGCTGTACATACGCGTCATTATCTTTTACAGAGCCTTCCTGGTCGCTATCACTTATTTCATCGTGCTTTTCCTTCAACGAATTGCTGGTGTTTCCTCTACTTTATAGTCTTATCCAGGCTTTCTTGCACGTTATTGGTTATTTCATGGGGACTTTTATCATTCATGGATTAAATGTTTCAATTTCAAATCATATATCAATCTATCATCTCAGTAGTGAATGGTTTTAGATCCAAGACCAGATAACCTTAATAATATTGTGTTGCTTTTGTAAACGCTTTCATTTATTTCTCAGTTTATTTCTCCGTGTAACCGGGATAAATTTTGACGAGCCAACGTCATTAAAGACTGCTTGTCAACAGGATTATTGAAAAGTACCAGATAATGACTGTTGCGTCTATGTGTCAGGTCCGTATTCCCATACAAACGTTGACATATTGAAATCAAACTTAACGATATGTGATGGGAACCTTCAATGAACAAATCGGTAATACGTTTGTCTTTGCCAGTTTGAAGAACACGTCGTCCAAAATCAGTAAGTTGTTCACTCTGGTGTCAAAGAAATCACCATCCTCCAAATATGGGGGTGGGGATGCCTTGAATAAATTCCACTGTTAGTGTTGTTGATCTTTGGATAACTGTATATAACGGCTGCCATCTCTTTTAAAGCCATACCATTCCTTGTATTGCTGGTTGTATTTTTTTTCCACGATCTTTGACAAACGTTGTTTTACCGTATGCTGAAAAAAAAGTTTATATTACTTTTAATCTAATAAAAAAAAAACACCAAACAAATCATATTAAAACATGAGGATTATAATAATAATAATAGCTAAAATAAAAGAAGGTCGTAGTATATCATAGTATTAAAATCTTGTTATTTGTTATTTTTCTTATTTCTTTGAAATAAACAAGACAACACATAGGAACTAATACCTGTCGGCCGGCCCACATGTCATCATTGTAAATGGATGTTACAGCACTGTGTTTTTCTCTTCCTCATTACTGTTCTCTTTGTGTGCTTCTGAGGGAAAAGGAGGTACTCCCTCTTGTGTAGAAAGAGGATAAGAAGGAGAAGGAGGCGGTTCTCCCTCGCGTATAGGAGGGAGCACTCTCTCTTGTGGAGGATGACACAGTTGACTGACCTCGTCATGCATTTGTCTCTGGTGTCTGATCATACTATGTCTCTTTGTAATCCTACGTGACACTAACTCATGTTGTCTTTCTGGCGGTCGGTGAAAAAATTATTGTAATTTGATTGATTGATTGTGGTTAACGCCGTGATTTCTCAGTCATATTGTAATTGTATTGTAATTTGACAAAAATAATAGTTAAATGGCATTTTATATTATTTGTTATCTCACTTCATAATCAACCAATCATATTTGTTGTTGAATTTTGGTAATATAAATTCCTATTAAAATACAAATCTCACCTATATTCTTCATTCTACTTTCAGACTTCAGACAGTCAATATGACGTATTTCCAGTGTGAAGAATGCGGAGCTAGTTTTTCAAAGCTAAGCCAGCTACTGCAAAACCGCTGGACCTCAAATCATTTAAAAAATGTATATGTTAATCATGCAAAAAGGTGTCTCTCAGAAAAGACAATCTAAAGCGACATGTGACAAAACATGAAGATGAAAATGACCATCACTGTCCAGGATGTTTAAAGGTGTTTACCAGAGTAGATGCTCTAGAAAAACATATCCGTCAGGAACACGATCAACTAGGACGAGGACAAAAAAGACCAGCAGGACACCAGAACGACCAGAACTCACGTAGAAGGCAAAATATTCAAATCAGCCCTGGCGACCTTTATCGAAAAGAAAAACTTCACAAAAATAATATATAAAAGTTCAAACATCTGCAACATACTATAAAATATATACTTCAAAAATCGCAAAAGACAGGACTTGCAGACATATTGAAAACATTGAAACGGATTTTCGAATCACTTATACATAACATAACACAATATATAGAGGTGAACGATTTAACACCTTTATCTATGGACACTCTACAGCTGGACTTTCCGATTGTACTACAGTTCATGAAAAGATCTGTTTTAACGGTGGATCGAAAGTTGTCTGAAATTGAACAAGTTCTGCAATCCTATCAACAGTTTGTGTTGGATGAAGCATTATAACTTGAATTGGTGCATGGGCATATGCCACATGGTAGTGACAACAAGAGGAAACCTTTTGTGGATATATCAAAATTTCTTAAAAAACAAAGCAAGTGTCAGATTAGAAAAAGTGATGAACTGTGTTGTGCACGTGCGAAAGAACACTTTAACGGGATCATCTACGAAGGACCTGACGGGGGAGTACCTATTTATTTATACTACCACGGCGAACATTTTCATGGTATAAAACATATGACAGGGTTCCTAAACCGTAGTTACTACTGTGAAGAATGTAAAGGGTACGACAACAAAGAGCGACACGCATGCAATAACCCGTGCGTTTACTGCCATCAGTTACATGAGGGCACCTAGGAAAACTGGATATACTGTGCCGATTGCCATAGACATTTCATCAATGAGACATGTTTCAAAGTACACAAACAGTGCTCTAGTGTTGTAAGGTCAACACGCAGACGTATTTCAAATGCAAAACCTGTGACCAAACTGTGAACATGAAAACACATAAGAAACCACATGCATATATTGAGACATTCTGTAAAACATGCAAGGATTTTTTTTGATGATGATGTTCACCAATGTTACATGCAGCCAGTGTATGAAAATGAATATTCAAAACAAAACTTGAAACCAAAAATACTAAATACATATTTTTCGATTTTGAATGTACATAAGATGATAAAATGGAATGCGAGGAAGGGAAACGAAAAGTGTTGTTGTGGTTCATTCCATCATCAACCGAATGTATGCGTTGCCAAGAGAGTGTTTCATTATTATTACTCCAATGTCAAACTGTTTCAACTGCGGAAAAAACGAACATGTGTTTTCTGGCAGTGAAACTACTCAATGGTTTTGTCGATGGCTATGTTCTGAAGAAAATGTTGGAGCAACAGTAATCTGTCATAACTTCAAGGTAATGATAACTATCCAATACAACAGTATCTGCATGACAACACCATTCTGCCAGAAGTGATAACCAATGGAACGACATTCATGTCAATCAAAGTTCCTGTATGTAAGGTGCGTTTTATTGACTCATTGAAATCCATACCCATGGCGTTAGCTGACATGTCATAGCATTCGGAGAGAGAGAACTGGCAACATGGTATTTTCCACATCTTAACAACAGGAGAGGAAATCAGCAGGTGGTCTTAACGCAATTACCAGACATAAGATACTACAATCCGGATGGTAATAAATCAGAAAGTAGAAAGGAATTCATTCCATGACAATGACTCCTTTGATTTACAAAATGAACTTTTGAACTATTGTCGTTCTGATGTAGACATTTTACGAAAATGCTGTTTGAAGTTTCGAACGTTGTTTCAAGACATAAGCAAGACTGAAAATAACACAGGAATAGATCCTTTCGAGTAATGCATAACTATTGCATCAGCGTGCAATCTAGTTTTAGAACATTTTTATAGATTCTGAAAGTATCGGCATCATTCCATCTCATGGCTATAAACCTGAAGAGAAACAGTCCTTCATGGTCTACCAATGGTTGTACTTTGCCGCACACGAGAAGAACATTTACAATAAACATGATAGGGGCACTTGTGAAAAAACAGTAGGTCCATACAAAGTAGATGGGTATTTTGAGTTTAATGGGAAACGACATGTCTTAGAATACCAGGGTTGTTTTTGACACGGGTGCTCAAAATGTTCCACACGGTCAACAGTTATTTCTGTGACCCAATCGACAATGGCCTTTATAACCAAACCATATACAAGAAGAGATATATTGAGTCTCAGGGTTACGTTTACCAGGCTATGTGGGAATGTGATTTTAAAAAGGAACTTTCTACAAATAGCTCAATGTCTGACTTTGTGAATGGTTTAGAGTTCTTGCCACCGTTGGGCCCCCGTGATGCGTTTTACCGAGGACGTACAGAGGGCTTCAAACTGCACCGAGAAGCCTCAGAGTCGCTTGAATTAAGTTATTTTGATGTTACGTCACTCGATCCGTTCATAAACAAGACCGGTACAATCCCACTTCGTCATCCTTACTGAATATGAGGGCTTGATCAAATGCAAAATTGTGGCACCGCGTGGGCTCTACATGCCAATGTTGCCTATGCAATCATACGGAAAATTGCTCGTCAGTTTATGTCGTACCTGTTCAAATGAATATGAACAATTACCGTGCCAGAATACTGATGATGAAAGGGCATTCATTGAAACTTGGGTTACAGACGAAATCAAGATGGCTATGTCTAAAGGTTACAAAGGTTATACGAGTACTAACAAATTTCGAGGTTTGGCATTTAAATGAAATATCGCAGTACGAACCAGTTATTCACAGATTATGTAAACACGTTCCTTAAAGTAGAGCAAGAAGCCAGCGGCTGGCCTGAGTGGTGTAAGTTAGAACAAAAAACCCAGGAATACATTGAGACATTTTAGGTAACGGTCGGAATGCGGTTAGATTACGACAATATTAAGAAGAATCCAGGTCTTCGTTCCTTGGTAAAACTCATGCTCAATTCTTTTTGGGGGAAATTCGGCCAGCGTACAAACCTCACACAAACAATGTACGCTTCAGAACCAAAACAGTTCTTTGAATTCATGATAAGTGACCAACAAGACATTACAAATGTTCGTTTTGTGAATGATCAAGCTGTTCAAATCGATTTGGTTTATCCATCGAAGCGTCTGCGAGAACAAACGTAGTCATCGCAGCATATACGACGGAACAAGCGAGACTAAAACTCTATAGCTACTTACATCGCCTCAGGGAACACACACTTTATTGTGACACAGATTCAATAATATTCACAAATGGTCCAGGGCATTTGAAGCCTTCGCTCGGCGATAACCTTGGTGATCTGACGGATGAGGTTACTTGGAACTCTTTAACACATTTGGTTACTGGTGGACCAAAGCATTAGGTCTTTAACACACATCTGTTTGGAAGGTGAAAGGTATCACGCTTAACTTTAAGAAGTCCATCAAAATAAACTGATACAGTGGTCGGTATGATCAAAGGTACATCTAATGAAAGCGTCGTACAAGTCACGGACTCAAAAATATGTCGGGATGTCACGAACATGTCAATAATTATCAGACAGGAAGCAAAGAACTATCGAATTGCTTTTGATAAAAGAGTGATTGCTGAAAACGTTATCACATATCAATATGGATTTTAAGTATATATCGAATGCGAGTAAAGTAAATATATTCGTATCCTAGCAATACTATGGATATTTATAACATTCTATAAGTTGAAATTTAATAATATAATCAACATGATGTAATTACATGTATTGTTATGGGAATAAAGATATATTTGTATCCTTTTGTTATAGAACGCATGACCCCTTTGGTGTTTAACGAGCTGATACAATATATGTACAGCGAAATATTTTGATTCAGATTTTATTGAGATTGGTTATCACTGCGGATATATACACTTGATATTATTGAGTGTAAAGCACGCATAACATATACAATTGAAAACGAACCTAAACGTAATTATGATCCTCTTCATAATACATACGTTTAGAAGTACGATATAAAAACACAAACTACTAGTATATATATAAAACAATATAACTAAGGAAACAACTATATAAACACACGCAAAAAGCTACAATACTCAAGACATGATCAAATGAAATTACAATCAGTGTCCATGATTGTTTGTATGAAGGTGTACGTTTTCAGCTTTCGTTTGAAATACTGTAGCAAGCTGTGTGTATCACTCTTCACACCAACAAACAAACATACATACCTTGTTTCGAACACAATTTCATTTATAATATTTCCAATCAGGTTCTGCATGCTAAAATTCATCTCTATTGGCGCATCAACGAATGCATTAAACTGTTTAGAGATGGCATATATTTCTGTTTTTATTCTTTCCACGAGAGAAGATTTACCGACACCGAAGTCCCGCAGAAGTGTGAATCGTCGATGATTTTTCCAGGTTGTGTTGTAGTTAAAAACAATCCCTTGACATAAGGAGAAGAAGAAAGCAGAATATTTATAGTCAGATTCAAATACTTAGTCTAAAGTATATTTAAAATTCAATTTGAATGTAATGCAATTTTGAATTGGCTTAACAATATGAGGACCAATTCAGTCAGCAATGCCATCTGTCATTTGCGTCAAGTGTATCTCTATGATATGATGCATCGTTATAAATTAATGTACCATTCTGATAGTTAAAACATACATAAAAACACATTCTAGGGTAAATTTCAGAAAAAATGCGCCATTAATTTTACAATGTTAATGTGTTATACGTTGCAGTGGACATATACCAAGCCGTTACGGGACATATAACTTTTATACTGTGCTGTATTACCAGCAATGCCGGTTCAATATGTAACTGGGCGTGATGCTGAAGTATTAAGAGAAATTCTCTGAAATCATCAACATTCCACTGTAAAACCTTGGCACATTTGCAGTGCCAATATTGACTATCTCGGTGAACAAATAACAAATGTTGTTTGCCATGGTAACATAAAGGTATAATTACAACACCAGCTTTATTTCTGTGACCAGTAGTCCACTTCGACTCAGCAGTAACAATATACGCATGTGCGATATATGGGGTGGCGGTAGGGAATCATGTATATCGACGGTAAAGACTATAAAATATGTATAACGTTTTCGTCAATAAGTTTTATTTTTTATTTGACTTAACTTGATGACATTTCATGACATGTAATTTATTGGTGTTACTGCAGTATGTCTATGTTCAGCGAGGTCTCTTATATCATCAGAACATTACTGATCCGAGCCGACACATTCATTCTCCGAGAAACTTTACAAGAGGCGAAAAGTCTCAAACTGCGTATGCATGTGGTAAAGAATTAAAGAAGTATTAATACTTTTCGATTTGAACAATCAATGGTGTTCGTCATTTCCAATGCATATGCGTTAGAAAAAAGTGTGACCTTACTCTCAGTCTGAGACAGTTTTCTTGTTTGTTGATTTCGTGTTCAGGCCGCTTTTCAACAATTTTAGGTTATCTCACGGCGTTTCCTGTGTACGTTTCTAGTATTTCTTGTCTATTTATCATTGCACTAGCAACTCAGTTGAAATGCTAATCACACACTCCTAAAGGTCTTACATGTAGGAGGGACAGTCATTCACTCTAAGTAAAGTAACCTCCTCGGGTAGAAATATGATATCAGTGTATGATCAACCATCTGCCGAGCCCCTGTAGCTCAGTCGGTAGCGACGCGGGTGTGACAATCCAGGGGTTGTGATTTAGAACCCCAGCTCTTTCCGACGTTTGACAAAAGTCATTGTGAGTGGCAAGCGTCATTTGTCTTCCAGTCTATTTGAAAAACGCAGCAAGTTGATTGTAATGAATTGTGTATGAATGACTGGTGGGAGAAAGCCAAAAACATATGATAACGTGAACTGGCCGCTGTGATTTGACTGAAAAATTGTTGAAAATGGCGTTAAACCCCAATCAATCAGTCGCATCATACCAAATACTTTAAATACGTACCAATATAATTCCTCCCTGACGATCAAGGTTGCGTTAATCAACAGCAACAATGGCTGGTGCGCTAGTGCCAGGGTAAACTTGCCAGCAGTTCTGGTAAACCGTGTCAGTATTGGATACGTTTTAATGTTGTACCATGGGTTGACGAAATCGAACAGGAAGCAACCAACAGATGTTATTGTATACAAGAAGAACTCTTTACTATGTTTGAAAAAACGACCTTTATTAAATGAATACATTGTATTAACTGATTGAAGAAACAACAAGATACAAACTATGTAAATCCTCTACCGTTATTACAAAACTTTAGACACATATATTATATTTATAATAACTGTTCCTCAATTGCCTAGGCTACGCTTTTGTATACGTTGGTTTACAGAGTTCACAAGGCTACGCTTGTTTAATTATTTGGTTTAATGCTCTGACGGCTCCATTCATCAAAGTTCAGAAAAAGGTTTCGGGGTATGTTTTTCCTATTTATTTATGTTGTATTTCAAAACTTAAAAAAGCCCTTTCCTCCCCATACAGTTGTTCATTCAGACCATCGTATTCTTGTTATATGTTGACTATAAATGTTTTTTAACAATTTCATATATGCTCAACTTTGATGATAAATATCATTAAACTTGTTAAAATTACTTTGTATTTTTAGCTCACCTGAGCACGAAGTGCTCATGGAAGGGCTGGACCGATAATGGTATTTATTATTAAGCTTTATTGCATAAAACATACATACATGTTTAAAGCAAATACAGTTTAACACAAAGACATGAATTT
>JAUELF010237317.1:0-12924 GCA_031471495.1 Clinocardium nuttallii
GAATATATAACGCGTTTATGTCCACTCTCTTTTCGTACATCGCGGCCAATACATAACGCGTTTACTTCCACTCTCTTTTCGTAGAGCGCGGCCAATATATAACGCGTTTACTTCCAATCTCTTTTCGTACAGCGCGACCAATATATAACGCGTTTACTTCAACTCTCGTTTCGTAGAGCGCGGCCAATATATAACACGTTTACTTCCAATCTCTTTTCGTACAGCGCGGCCAATATATAACGCGTTTAGTTCCACTCTCTTTTCGTAGAGCGCGGTCAATACATAACACGTTTACTTCCTCTCTCTTTTCTTTTTGCAAATAAACGCCAATTCGCCACCACACAAGAACTGTTTCAGGACGAAATAAGGAACAAATTAATTGAATGGGAAAAAAGGCAAGAGAGATAATTGAAATACTCGCAAATAACGTTAGTAGATCACTCATTGCAGCATTTATTCCGGAAAATAGACTGCATTTGCTGCGCCAGTTGAACCATTTATGAACATTGGAAGAAAAGGACAAAAATAGTCACGATGTGAGGATTTTTCTTATCTGAAATTGATAATCATATACTACCGATTGACTAATTGAAAACATGATGTTTTCAATGTTGGAAGAGAGTCTTAAAACAAATGATTTGAACAATTTGTCTGAAAAATAAAATTGCTTTACTATTATACTCGTTTATCAGTAAAACGTTGATGTGCAGACTGGTATACGTACGTTTAAAATATTTGGCGTTAAGACTGGTATACGTACGTATAAATATTTGGCGTTAAGACTGGTATACGTAAGTGTACATTGGTATGTGTACGTATAAATATTTAGCGTGTAGATTGGTATACCTAGGTAGAATTGCTTGACAGGTAGACTGGTATACGTACGTAGAAGTATTTAGCGTGAAGACTGGTATAAGTGCGTTTAAATGTTTGGCGTTTAGACTAGTATACGTGCGTAGAAGTATTTAGCGTGAAGACTGGTATAAGTACGTTTGGCGTTTAGACTGGTAAACGTACGTAGAAGTATTTGGTGTGCGGACTGGTATACGTTCGTTTAATTGTTTAGCGTTTAGACTATTATACGTACGTCTCAATGAACATTCTTGTTGGACTGAGTTGAAACCAAAACAATAACGTGATGTTTGTTTTAACAGCGATTTTTTGTGACATTCACCCATCGCTTGGTTTCCGATCAGGTATCACAGCTGAATCATTGACCGTGAAATGTCTTTGTACAACTACATTTGCTTTATGTGCATTAACTGATGTGTTTCTCGTCGTAGATTTAAATAACAGGCTAATTCACATCTAGGATTTCAGCACAAACACATTTTAGTAACTGCTATGGCGTTAGGATCAATTTGGTTCTAATACTAGCGTTACGTGTCCGGGTCCATCACGGAATTAAGCCACCGCAGTACAACGATACTCCTCTTGTTTCATCCTGCAACAAGGGGAGTAACTTTGTTTTGTCAAACTTATTCGTCCAAGTGTAGGATCGTTACACTAGTTTAACAAGACTAATGTTGAACTGTCCTTGTTACCGAAATATACAATATGTGTGTGCCTAGCTCTGTATGCAAGGGAAATCTGAATACACCCACTGATAGTACTTACAGAAGTTGTATAACGTCTAAGGAAAAGACTATTCTAAAGTAAAGTAATGTCACTTTTAAGCTGTTGAAAATCCTCCTTATCTTCCCCGTTATTGTAATGATGTCCGCGTGAACTCATAGTGCAGATAAGACGAATGATCGAGTACATTGATAACCATGCTACATTAACATTCTTCTACCTTATGTTTGTTTCCAACTTGATAGTATTTACTTCCTGCTAAAACTAATTAGCCAATCAGAGTTTGGGATTCTGATTTTAGATTCATTAACGATATTCTGTATATTATAGGACAAATCATTGTTCATGCCACGGTTAAATATTTGCATTTAACTTTATGTAGAATTTTAAATATAACTTTTCTTGTCGGTCTCTTCGTACCAAAGGTCCTGGGTCCGAATCCCGTTATTAGCGAAATCTGCCTTTCGGATTTTATCCACAAAAACGGCGGGAGTACTGGCCATGCAGACCAGTATTATATTATAGTAATATAGAGCGTGATTAATATAAGCTATAAGCTTGTTTCGGAATCGATGAAAAAAATATATAACTTTAAACTAACTTTCCTTGAAATATTACATTTACACGTTTTGAATTGTAATAAGTTATTGAGGAATCACACGATCTGGAAACTTGAATTGATTAAATTGAAAAAGAAATGAAAACATGTGATAAAAGGGTAACTTTATTTTAACATTATGTTTTTAAAGAGAAGGACGTTACAAAGCCATTGGCATGTAAACTATGGCAGATTTCTAATTTCAATTGCTATTTGCACCATCTTACTTGAATAACACGAATTAAAGACAGCAAAGTCTAATGATCTTAAAATAGCACAGTTGTATTCACTCAAATATAAACGTCTTTCATTTATAATAAAGGGCAAACGTACGATTTTTAGAATATTAAACTCCAATTGTTTAAGTGACGGAAAAATACTTTCCGAGGTTTTATTTAAATTTGTAATTAAATAATTAAAAACACTAATTGATATTTTCCTATTCAGATTTAATACCATTAAATTGCTGTTTTTGTTAAATTATTCTTAATCGAATAGAAAATAAGCGAAGCTTTGATAAAGACTGCTTGGTAATTTCGGACTGATCTCTATTCCTGCAACCGTTTACAGATTTGATGATACAAAATTGTTATATCTATTAAGTTTAAATTATTCTTTTAATCTAAAGTTGAACATAAACGATATGGGTAGATGTTTCTACCAAGTTTTCAAAACGCATCTGCTGAAAATGCATCATATTCCGTCCGTTTAGAGGAGAAAAGTACAAATGAGCGTCCCACGAGAAAACCGGGCATCATGGTCTCTGGCGCAATGTATCGAATCCGCGCAGTCTAATCCGTCGCAGGGGCATAGAGGTATAGAGTAATGATTCCTGAAACAAGGAAACGGAAAGTGTCTGTCCGGGTTAGCCTGCGCGGCATCATGAAATTAAACATTAAACAAGCACATACGAAAATCAACGTTCGAGTGGTGTTTAAAAAGTACAAACAGTGATTAAGATCATAAGATTAGAAAGACAGAAACGTGACCAGATAACGCCATAAATCGGATACATGAAGACCTATGTTAATAACAGTTATACGTGGGTCAGCTTTCCTGGAAATGCTTATTTGAGTTGTCTCGCGAGAAAACCAACATTATGGACTCTGCGTAAAGTGTCGACCCTGATTCGCCTAAGCATGCCGCGCAGGCTAACCCGGACAGACACGTTTCACCTCCTGTATATTTCTGTTTCAGGAATATTACCCTATACCTTTTCCCCTGAGACGGAATGTGTCGTTCCGGATCAGTATGCGTGGACAGCGCAGGCTGATCTGGTCAATACATTACGCAGTTGCCGTAATGTTGATTTTCTAGCGAGACGGTTTATTTGTTAAAGGCACAACATATAGGGGACCCCATTTTAGATAACTCGTTACAAAAAGGAAGCCACGTAAATAAGCTGTCGGTTCTTGGCATTTCAATTGTTGTTCTTGCGTAATTGGTAAATTTTAACAACCCTCTAGGAACAAAGCCATGCCATAGTAGACTTACAATGGAATTCGTTCATGCTGGTGTCTGTCACAAGTAAGTCAATATAGAGGGTAAAGACCAGTGTCCAAAAGTACAACTAGTCTGACGAAGAAAAGGAGACACAGTTCAAAAGCATTCCTGTGTGTGTGTGTTTTATGGATGTCAACGGTTACCGATATTAATAACCGGCTAATCGTGTAGTCTTCTAACCGGTTAATCGTATAATATTATAATCGGTTAATCGTTTAACTGGATACATTCATAGACAATCAATATTCACCTTTCCGGATTTTGTTATTTCCCTTTTTTTATTCTTGTTTTTGTTGTTTTAACTCGAATTTTCCCCGGTCATGTACGAAGTGACCGTTATTCGATTCATGATATGTTGAATGAAAGAGTTCGTTGTTTACCCGCGCTCAATAAGGTTGCTTACGTGGGTGGGGATGGATATGATTCATACATATATAGTCAAATAGACGGAAGTCACATGTCAAAGTGTATCGTGTTTTATGACAGAATAACATGATCTCAGTTCTAAACAGATCGAACCGCCTTGCCATTTGGATATATTTATAAGCAGACAGCAAAACAAACGAAGGGACGGAGTTTGCACAACTTATTCAGTTTCCCAAGCACGTTCACTTACTGTATGTTTAAAACGCATAGTGCTAGTTGTCATTACGTTTGTTAAATTATTTATAAAGAAAGAAAAAAACAGACTTCAATTCAATTACCGTGTCAGGTATGTATTTAGATTTACCTAAGACATTGAACGCTACTAGAGCGTGTGCTAGTTAAAATATGTCATTTGATTGGTTGATTTGAATGACAATCTCCTCAAACTTTGTCTGTCTTGTAAATCTTAAAATGTACAAATTCTCTTCATTGTTTCCAACCTTGTATAAACTTGGATAAACATTATTTCCGAAAGGCAGATGAAATATAAAAGTTTTATCGTAAACATGTTGAGAAACTTGTTCAGAGAGTCCACCATTTGCAATATAGTATATCGGAGCAAGTTTAACACTTTCCCACTTGTACACGCATTTTGACGCATCTGCAGCAAACGACTTTTTGAAAACACCGTGACAAAGGGAGAAATTTCTCAAAAAGAATAATTGTTCCATTTGCCACAATTTTTTCAACTTTTAACAGTAATTACACCTGCAATTATAGAGATTTTCTATATTTTTTAGTCGTCTGCTGGAAATTTGCTGTATGTGGGAAAGGGGGGAGGGATAACTTGTATTGCACGGATATATACTATGAATTGGTTCAGTTCAAAGAATCCTTTGCTACAGCCATTAAATTCTGAACAAATTTATATATATCAAACTATAGCTCTGGAAATGATCAATGTGTTAAGAATTTAACAATATTCTCCAAATCAGGCATCTGATTGATCAATATTGGTTTGACCCGACCTAGGCTTGTAGGTGTATGTGGGCATGTATATTTATATGAATATATATGTGTATCTGTGTACATATGTATGTATATATATATATATATATATATATGTTTATATCGATATGTGTGTGTGTATGTACATGGAAGCTAATTCCATTCATTCTAACTGGCCTGGATGTGTTTGTATTTGCTTGAAGTATTGTATTGCTTATACAAGAAACATTGTAAAAAGTTTAAGTCTAATACAATATTCTTCTTCTTCTTCTTCTTTTCACAACACACACTATCGACCAAGATTAGACATCAACGATTTACGTTCTTATCCTATCTACACTGTTCGCAAAAGTAAACGTTTTCGACGTCCCGTTAAAGCAGTATAGGGTATATAACATAGACTGATCGATACGATACCTCATTACGACCTGTACGGCGATTACCACTACAATATGTTTATGTATTATACCTATAGATAATGTATACAGCTATCTTAGCGAGATGTCAAAAGCAATATGGTATATATATTCCAACATTCTTCCATCTATTCATGTAGAATTTCCAATCCGAAGATGCGTTTAAACTCCCCCACGTGGGCAGTTAGGCTGTTAGTTGGTGTTGTTTGATCTCATTTACCTTATACAGACGGCTTTTGACAGAAAAAGAGCCGTTCAGCGAGAAAACCAACATTATGGCATCTGCGTAATGTATCGACCCAGATCAGTCTGCGCAGACTGACCCGGGCCGACACATTCCGTCTCAGAGGAATAGAGGTATAGAGTAATGATTCATGAAACGGAAAATCCACAGGCGGCAACACGTGTCTATCCGTGTGAGCCTGCGTAGCATACTTAGGCTGATCCGGGTCGATAATTTACATGTTGGTTTTCTCGCGGGGCGGCTCAAGTGTAGAAAGAGAATTTCACCTTTACCCACAATCTATATTAAACTTTGAGTTATTCATAAAATCTTGTATACGTTACAATTGTATGCTATATGCAGGGTTCAAATTATTCTACAATGAAGGAAAGGGTTAACCTAGGTTATCAAGTTAACTAGTTTATTAAGCGAGTCGCTGCCTACATACGTTAAGACTTCTAAACTATGGGTAAAATGGAATATACGATGAATACCATTCTGATAGCTTTTCTATTCATCCAATTTCACAGGTGGCTATCAAAGTCCTATACTATTTTATGATTTGCTTAGCATTCTTTTTCAAACTGAGAGTGAAAATTGCCACAGTTTGATTGTTCACGAATATTTCATGCATATCAGACATCAGAAGTTTATATTGATGTATATATACAATAGATATGAAGAAGATTTATCTATACTGAATTTATATGTCAGTATAAACGTACTTTGGGGGAGATTCTAGTACTTTGTTTATGAAGAGACAAGTGTTATACAAACTAACCAGCTGTCTTAATACGAATTGACCTTGCTCTACGAAAACCAATCTTAGAGCAAATGCCAACACTGTAGATCGCGATCAACCCGCACATTCATTCGAGTAATTTGATCTGGCTCTACAATGCTCGCCGATAAGTCAAGAAATTATCAGGTCACTTCTTGAAGCAATTTTTCTTGTGAAACAGACTTACGGAAACACTAGCAGCAGGTATATACCCAACTTATAGATTGATTCGCATTAGTTTAGTTTTCTTGGAACACGGCTAATTATTATGTCTATCAATTTGGTTCCCACGCGATTTGATTTACATAGTAGGACTGCCATTCTGATTCCTCCATGACTTATCTAACTGGTGAGTCCTTTTCCTGCTATGCGAGTATTTACCCCATTAATTCACATGACTTTTCAACTGTCGTCTGCCTAACAATCATCAGACGAATAATCTCAAAAATCTCGAAAACTAAATGATTTATAATGATATAAGAGTGAAAATATTGCAATAAAATGTGAAATTGTGCGTTTTGAGCAATTCCACCTTATATTGCAATGTTTTTAAAAGTCTTGTCCAATGACAGGTGTCAAACGTGGTCTGTGTGAAGTAATGGGTTAAATAAAAGTCAGTTGATCCCGAGTACTGGAACTTGAAGGGAACCAATAAATGGTTTCGAGTTATCGATGTGTACGAGTTATCGATATGTTCGAGATATCGATATGTTCGAGAGATCGCTGTGTTCGAGTGATCGCTGTGTTCGAGTGATCGCTGTGTTCGAGTGGTCGCTGTGTTCGAGTGATAATGGTGTTCGAGGTATCGACGTTTTCGAGTTATCGGCGTCTTCGGGTGATAACTCGATGTATGCTCATTTTATTTGAGATCATATGATCATACAGTACGACAGGGATAAAATATAATGAAAACAATGCAACAGTTTCAAGTTATTCGGTACTGCTTCTACGTTGATTTCAAATGACAGTTTCGTTCCAGGAAAATACATGAGCTGCAAACATAACTTAGTTAAATTAAGCCCTAAGCTTTTTATTCTTCAAATTAATAATATAACTTTAAAATTAAAAAACAATCATAAACTTACAGTAACACTCGCATCTCGAACAATTACTTACATGTATAGAATAATGCCATTTTTTAATAACATTTCCCATAATACGCATTCAAATGGTTTTAAAACAAAATGTTGCACTGTATATATCATCATAATTCATTAAACATGAAAACACATACTCATCAAGCCTCTATTTCACTGTATTGACACACAAAGAGTTAAAGCGAGTTGATATCATAATGTTTTCAATGTCTACCGTATACGTTAAACTATCGGTATTATCTTTAGTTGTTTTGAACCAATATTTGATAGAATTTTTGATTATCTATTATGAACTTTGTCATTTGTATTGAAGCTATTACAAGGTGTTAGCATGTAAGTTTCGTTGATTATCGCGTTCATTACTCCTTAGTTGGACAAACTGGCACGAACCTTCGTCCATCTGCAATGCAGAAGCCAGAAATGATACTGGTGATACACACACACACACCATTCTGTTCTGTTCAGCAAACCCGTAAGTATGCATTGTACGAGCCGTTCCGCGAGAAAACCAACATTATGGACTATGGGTAATGTATCGACCCAGATCAGCCTGCGCAGTTCGCACAAGTTGGCTAATCCGGATCGACACATTCCGTCTCATGGGGATAGATGTATAGAGTTATGATTCCTGAAACAGAAAATCCACAGGAGGCGAAAAGTATCTATCCGGGTAAACCTGCGCGGCATGCTTAGGCTGATCCGAGTCGATACTTTACGCAGAGTCAAGACTGTTGGTTTTCTCGCTAAACCACTAGAAGGCGATTAAGGATGATCTTGTTCAGAGTATACAGATGATATAGGCTGATTCGAGTCTTCGCTGGTCACACAGTTCAAATGGTTGGTTTGCATAGTGAATTAAACGAGAGTAACCCCTTCTATCTTCTAGACGCATGTTGACTGTTCGTAAGAAAATACTTTTGAAAACATTATGGGATAAAGGAGAGTTTGCTCATGGTTGAGCAATTTCCTCCTTTGCCACAATACTTTCAACTTTATACAATAATTAGAAATTTATTTATAGAAAGGTTACATTGATTTCTCAAAATGTTTTGAAAAATTGTCTTCTGTAGATATGTTGTAACAGGGAAAAGAGTTAATTTGTATATTCGTTTATTGCTTATCATGTGGTCAAGAAATGATATATTCACAAATATCTTTTGTAAGTTTCTGGTCGGTCACCTATACGCCTCAATGGACTGATCATTTCCAGGAATTCCGTTTAACAGAATAATCCTTTATTCTTCAGTTTGACACGGACATCTCCATAATTCTGGGATAGAAATCTGTAACAGAAAGCCTATTTGAAGTCTGCTTTGCGCCCGGAATAAATTGAACCGTGGTACGCCAAAAGTACGGACTGACACTTTTCGCCTCCAGTGGATCTTCAGTTTCAGGAATCATTACGCTATACCTCTATCCCCATGAGACGGAATGTGTTGACCAGATCAGTCTGCGCGGATCGCGCAGGCTGATCTGGATCGATACATTACGCAGAGGCCATACTGTTTGATTTCTCGCGAGACGGCTCATATGGAATGCCACCGCTAGGGATAACCTGTCCAGTCAAACAGTCCAATCTGACGACGTATACCACTATCTTAATACGAACACAACTGATATAGCAAATGATACAACACACACCGCTAGGGATAACCTGCCCAGTCAAACAGTCCAATCTGACGACGTATACCACTATCTTAATACGAACACAGCTGATATAGCTAATGATACAACACACATGTGAAATTAAAGCAAAAGAAGCTGATGTAGTGGAAGAAATCCACAGACCCTTTCCGCCTTAACATCTTTAACACTTTAAGTCAATGTATTGTTTCATTTATTTTGAAAGGGCAATTAGAATTGATTTGTTTTGGTTGGTTAACCTTTGTTTTAATCGCTGCTCCAGGACAATCAATCTCAGGGTGTTGCGATGAGCGTAAACTCAGCCTTAAAAGCTGCCGCGCAAACTGATCCGGACCGACACATTCGGTCTCCGAGGGATAGAGGTATGGAGCAATGATTTCTGAAACAGAAAATCCACAGGAGGTGAAACGTGTCTGTCCGGGTTAGCCTGCGCGGCATGCTTAGGGTGATCAGGGTCGACACTTTACGCAGAGACCAACCACATTGTTGGTTTTCTTGCGAGAGGGCTCATTTATTTCTGCCTATTATTTCTTGTCTTACCGGAGAGCCAGTGAGTACAGGATATTGGATTTACGCATTTAACAGGCACACTCGTACGTAGTAAATATTATTTAAAAACTTAAACGTAACAGAGAAAGCCTTTTAGAAAACAAAAACATGAAATTCTAACAAGTTTTAACTTCCGGCAACGATAACATCAACGATATAGCTGTTACGTTATTATTTTGAGCGACAACTTAAGACCTTGCCTCTTCAAAACCGTGCAAAGTACGCTAATATTTAACACCGCAATTTCAAAGACGTTTACATTATTTAGCCACAGAAGATGTTTTGGAAGCCAAGAAGACGCTCGTTCTAATGTTAACAGTAGGGTTTCTATGGAATCAAACCAACTCATACGCTTGTCTATAGAGCTACTTACAAAATCCACGATAGATGATAGATGCAGTGTTAAGGATAGGACTTCACAAAGAATCTATCAACTTGACATATCATCACGAAGAAAAGCTCAGACCCTCCTATAATGATACCACTTCTTTTTGAACATCCTTAATCCTGTCTCACATACTGACGACTGTTAACACATCTAGCAGAAAATATATCTTAATGAAAGTGTAGTTATTAAATAAAGTTGAAAACATTGTGGTAAAAGAAAAATATGTTCATTATGAGTTATTTCTTCTTTTCCAACCAGGTTTAAAAGAGTCTTCATCTGAAGACGCGTCAAAATCGTTCTTTTATTTCCACATTTTCCCGCGCACAGATGCATCAGCAGCATAAGCATTTTTTACAACATTGTGGCAAAATGAAAAATAGCACACAAAAAAGCGGCCCGTTTCCCCACTCGTTTTCTACACTCGTAACATCTAAACGTTGTTTGGTTAAATAAAAAACAATTGTCTAATTTAATTTGCGACTGAAGCATGGCAATTTGAATGCGAATAAATTGTATTATAAAAGATGTGCTCTCATTTAAGTGTATTATACAAGATGTGCTCTCATTTAAGTGTATTATAAATGAGCCGTTCAACGAGAAAACCAACAGTAGGGCCTCTGACTTTTGCAGTCCGCGCAGACTAATCCGGGCCGACATATTCCCTCTTAGCGAGTAAGAGGTGACGAAACGTGTCTGTCCGGTTTTAGCCTCCTCGGCATGCTTAGGCTGATCCGGGTCGATACATATATGATGCACAGTCCACACTGTTGGTTTTCTCGTGGAACGGCTCTTATATAAACTGATAGTCTACCGTGTACTATATTAATTTACTGATAGGCTATCGTGTATTATATTAATTTACTGATAGTCTATCGTGTATTATATTAAATTTACTTATAGTCTATCGCGTATTATATTAATGTACTTATAGTCTATCGTGTATTATATAAATGTACTGATAGTCTATCGTGTATTATATACATTTACTGATAGTCTATCGTGTATTATATTAATGTACTGATAGTATATCGTGTATTATATTAATTTACTTTATAGTCTATCGTGTAGTATATTAATTTACTTATAGTCTATCTATCGTGTAGTATATTAATTTACTTATAGTCTATCATGTAGTATACTTATTTACTGATAGTCTATCGTGTATTATATTAATTTACCTATAGTCTATCGTGTATTATATTAATGTACTGATAGTATATCGTGTAATATATTAAGTCTATCGTGTAATATATTAATTTACTGATAGTCTATCGTGTATTATATTAATTTATTATATTATATCGTGTATTAATGTACTGATAGTCTATCGTGTATAATATTAATTTACTTATAGTCTATCGTGTATTATATTAATTTACTTATAGTCTATCGTGTATTATATTAATGTACTGATAGTCTATCGTGTATTATATTCATTTACTGATAGTCTATCGTGTATTATATTAATTTACTGATAGTCTTTCGTGTATTATATTAATTTACTTATAGTCTATCGTGTATTATATTAATTTACTTATAGTCTATCGTGTATTATATTAATTTACTGATAGTCTGTCGTGTATTATATTAATTTACTTATAAGTCTTTCGAAAGCCAGGCGCCTAATGTCATTCATACGAATGGAAGCCTTAAAGCCTTATAATAGAGAAGAGTTAAAAAATAACCGTATTTATTTAATGTAATGCTAGTTTGGGACACAGACTTGAGTTCACAATTTGGAATAAAGTCTCTCTACATGTCTTTTTTAGAAAAAGGCGAGCAATTTCAAGCAAGGAAGATAGAAACTAGGTCATGTCTCTTTTGTAATATCAAACCGGAACTTTCTTTGGCATAATTGCATAAAAGATATTATAAGTAGATTTATCTCTCTATGATAACTCTCGAGTTTCTTTAATATTGCACTTAGGTATTTACAGCTTTAGACTCAGTGCACATAAAAACGTTTAAACTTATTGAATGGATAACCTATGACATCTCGGTTAGTGGTAAAGGAACATTAATATGGTCGGAGTAAATTATCAATTTTCTAATAATGTGATAGAGAAACTCAATACCGTGATCAAAATCGTTCGACGTGTTTTGGCGAAATAAAAGATTGCCTAACTTTAAAATCATCGATAGAATCTTTGATGAAGATTGCATTTGTCTTAACTACAGTTGACTTGTGATTACTCGAACATGGGACAATTCGAATATATCGTATAACTCGAACATGGGACAATTCGAATGTATCGTATAACTCGAACATGTGACATTCGAATATATCGTATAACTCGAGCATGTGACAATTCGAATATATCGTATAACTTGAACATGTGACAATTCGAATGTATCGTATAACTCGAACATGTGACATTCGAATATATCGTATAACTCGAGCATGGGACAATTCGAATATATCGTATAACTTGAACATGTGACAATTCGAATCGATCGTATAACTCGAACATGTGACATTCGAATGTATCGTATAACTCGAGCATGGGATAATTCGAATATATCGTATAACTCGAATAAAGGACAATTCCGATATATCGTAGAACCCACACATGGGACACTTCCAATGAACCTGGGGACAAATTCAAATAGTACGTATAATTCGAATATATCGTGTAACTCGAACATATGGAAACTCGAATATATCGTATAACTCGAACATGTGACAATTCGAATATATTGTATAACTCGAACATAGGACAATTCGAATATATCGTATAACTCGAACATAGGACAATTCGAATATATCGTATAACTC
>JAUELF010237338.1:0-12920 GCA_031471495.1 Clinocardium nuttallii
AGGCAATGGGAAAAATCGCCCGAAAGAATGTTCGCCTCAACCGGGTATCGAACCTGTGACCTCCAGATCACGAGTCACATACGCTACCAACTGAGCTACCCGGCCGGGCTCTAGTCAATGAAAGTGTCTCAATTTTACTGAGAGATAATGCAGGAAAGCATCTGAAAACTTTGCTTAACCCTTTACCTCATGTAGACACTTTTTGACGCCTCTGCAGCAATCAGCTTCTTGAAAAAATGTTTTCCACTTTTTGTCATAGGTTATCAATTCAATTATGGAGATTTTCTGTTTTGACAAAATACGTTCAAAAATGTTGTATGAGGGAAAGGTTTAAAGAAAGGCAAGTTGGTAGAATAAATACCACATACGACCCAGAAAATCCAAATAATGTGAAATTATTGGAGATTATCAATCAATTTAAAGAAACCTTTTTTTAAATAGCTGGCTCATTTATGAGCTATTTCTTATTTTGTCGCTCACTTACAGTACAGAGTATGACAGTAAAATACTTGCTGACTTATAGCATCGAGTATGACAGTAAAATACTCGCTCAGACAATTCTCTTGAGAACCCTTAGCATCGAGTATGACAGTTAAATACTCGCTCACTTACAGCATAGAGTATGACAGTAAAATACTCGCTTAGACAATTCTCTTGAGAACCCTTAGCATAGAGTATGAGTCGAATACTCGCTCACTTATAGCATCGAGTATGACAGTAAAATACTCGCTCACTTATAGCATAGAGTATGACGGTAAAATAATCACTCAGACAATTCTCTCGAGAACCCTTATTATAGAGTATGACAGTAAAATAAAGTTTATATAACTTACAATTGTATTATACACATAATCTTGAACTCTGATTATGACTAAACCAGGCTTTCTGAGACAAATACCCACCCTGTATGCTGTTATCCTTGTTCTTCATTTCATCAAAAATGTCTCTTAACCTCCCACACAATGTGGCCATATTGAACAACTGTCGGTTAACTTCAGCATCTTTCACATGTGCGGGGAGATCACACACTGGACAACACCCTCCAAGATAATTTTCACAACAGGTGCTGGAAACAAGGTGAATAAGTAAATTTGTTGAATCGGATCTGTTAACAAGAGCGCAGCAAGCGAACGCCAACAATCGTCTGCTTTTATCTAAGTCGCAAAAGGGGCATTACTTAATAATAAAAGCCAGAGTTATGTTTTGGTCCTAGGAACATGTGTACCAAGTTTCATTTGAAAATGTTGAACGTTTTTTATGTAGGCCAAATTTGATAACATCAAAACAAACATTCTGACAAAGTTTCTAGCTGCAGAAGCAAAAGATGCAGTCTCCAAGTGTTGACAAGATATTTCTTTAAATTGACCTCATTACCTAGTTTTTTAATTGACCTCATTACCTAGTTTTTGACCTGATCTATATTCAAACCTAGCATAGATGCCTTTATTAGTTTACATGAAAATTTCATTACGCAGAGATTCTCTCGTTGGGCGGTTCACATTATCTTGAAATCATACCAACAGTTTCAGAGGAGAATAATCTTATTATAATGTTTCGTTATTTTGGCCCTCTCTGATGATGAAGCAACCAAAGATTGGATTAAATTTAAGTTCAACTTTAATTTAAAATAGCACCACCAAGGAACAGTCTTGTGAAGTTTTGCTGCAACGGTTGATTGATTGGGGTTTAACACCGTTTTTAACAGTTTCTCAGTCATATCAAAGCGGCCAGTTCACCTACTCAGGTGTTTCCTAGTTGTCTCACACCAGTACAACACACAACATTCTTTCCAAGCAACTGGCTGCTTTTCCACATAGACTAAGCCCATTGGTGAAAGACAAATGACGCATGTCGGAACATTTTGAGATACAATGTAAGTGTATTAAAAGTGTATTAAAAATGGTTGAAAACATTGAGGAAAAAGGAGAAATTCCTCATTATGAGTAATTATCATTTGGTCACATTATGTTTGCAAATGCATAGACCTGCATGTTCAGATAATGATTATTTATTTACAGGACTCATTGAAGACAGTGAGAAATTAAGAAGTTGTGCATCACAATAATTTTTTCTAATAACTTCATTTTTTTATATATTGTCTGCTGTCAAATTACTAAAATCATTTGTTTACAGGAAAGGTTTAGGTCACACAATCTAACTAGTCAAAAAGACAACACAGCTAGGAGATAGAAAAACATGCACTGTTTCATATCACTCTTTTTTTGCTGCAATATGAAGATTAAGCTAGTATTGCTGAAATAACTTCCATCAATAAATGCAAACCAATTTAACTACATCTTGTAACAAGATAGAGTTACATCAGGTTTGCATGAAGCCCAGGGACAACGCAAACCTGATAAGTCATAAAATATTCAGTTATACATAAATATTGTACATTCACCTCCAGGCCTGGAAACTATGTAGAATCTTGTGTCAATCCAATTATTTGATTAAGCCTGGTTTTCTATATATATATATATATAAATATATATAAGCCTATATGACATCTGTTGTTTTAGACATTATATTTATATTAATTTTTATCATATAACAATCATGCTTGTATCCGATTTAATATACATACCGATTAAGTATTTCTTTATATGTAACATGTGTAATATAATGTGACCAATTCACTATGAAAATGACGTCACATCAGCGGTTTGACGTCATAACTTACTTTATGTGATATATAGAATATCTCTGAGTGTTTATCTATTATCACTTTTAATAAACTCGTTAACTAAGCTAAATATGACCTCTGCATAATTATTGCTGGCATTGTTATAAGTTTTACTGACGAATTAAAATAGCTTTGGAAAACCCTCTTTTCTTTTTATGTTTCAACATGTGATAAAAAGAATCTGACATCGCTGTCATTTCATAAAAAGTTTTATTAAACTGGTCCAAGAAATTTGTTATGAAGCTCGCCAAAGGCATGCTTAAATAACAAATTTTTTGAACTCGTTTATATGAAATGACAACTCATGTCAGATCATATAATATATTGCATCATATGGATTGAACAACTTTCAGTCACACAGTGACAGTCCAAAAATGAAACAACTTGAATATGTTGACAAAAAGTTAGATGAAGAATTGTTATGACCTAATAAAATAAATAATTATTTCAAAACAAGTTATAATCTGTATAAATTAACCTGTCACATTAGTAATACAATCATAACATTAAGGGCACTGGTCACATCAAAAAATAATTTGTTCCCTGACCAATCAGTCATGTGACAGTTCAATTTACATGGAAAATATCAATTAATAAAAGCTGTCAGGGATGGCTATCTAAATTGGTATCTGACATCTGGTGAGGTAATCAATACACTAACTAGAACTGTGCCTGAATGGGATGATTCTCCTCCTTTCCAGGAAACTCTACTAGGTAATCTATAAATATACAGGCAGGAACTCTTACTCAGAAGTAAAATTTGAACTGTATCTTATCATTATACCTTTAATTACATCGGATGATCCAAAAATCATTGATATATATGCATGAATTGCAAAGAAAATGGAGCTAAAACTGCACAACCTAAAACGTTTTTAATGGAAACAAATAGCTCTGATTTAACCCTTAAATTCCCTACTACTACTATTTGAAGCCTCTGCAGCAAATGACTTTTAAAATATTCTTGCCAAAGAAGAAATTGCTAAAATTCTAGTAAACTCCCATAATTTTACCCATTTCCATTAATTATAAAACAAATCTGTAACAGAAAACAGCTTAGCAGAAATATGAAACATATTTTTAATTGAAAGTACAGTTTTTAAATAAGAGTTGAAAACAAGGACATTATAAATGTGCAATCTCTTCATCTTGCCAAATTGTTTCAAAGTTGTCTACTGCAAGCAAGTCCAACTTTTTCTGTATGAGGGAAAGTTTTAAACCATGGAGAGACATAAGAGTACCATACAGGTAAGTGTGTTGCGAAGAGCACTTAGTGACATTAAATATATATAATCCATGACAGTTTTGGGTGAAAGCCCTCAATTATTGCTATAAAAATGGTAACAAATAGTGCAAAAAGATCAATCTATAGATAGTTAAGTGGACTTGTCAATAAAGACCCCCAGGCTGTCCGCCATATCTCACTGTACAGTCATTAATATTGCACACTAACAGTGTTACTTTACTGTTAGCAACCCAAGGCTAAAGAAAGTCCAGGTGGAATATTTCACTTTTTATGCATTGTATTGTTTACAGTATTTGGTTGACAAATTATATTGTTACAGTTACCAATATTATCAATTCATTTCTTTCAAAGAATTAACACGTAGGTTAGCTACAAGATCTTCAATCTACACCAAAACAGACAAAAGTCAAGAGGCTGAAGAGGACTTTAAGTATTGTTCCACTGCATTAGCCAAAAATTAAATCACTATAGCTATACATAAAAAAAAAGAGATGTTTGTCAAACATCATGCCCCCATGAGAGCCACGTTGTCAGGAGTATTTGGACAATTTTAACCCAAAATCAATGAGGTCATCTACTATAGTCACCCCCAGCCTCCACGTCAAGTTTGAGGGCCTTGGGTGCAGTCAATGACGGGTTATCACTCGGACAAGCTTTTCGTGTTCAAGCTTACTGTGACCTTGACATTTGACACGATGCTTTTACAAATCAATAGGGGTCATCTACTGGTCACCCAAAGTCTCCATGTCAAGTTTACGGGCCATGGGTGAAGGCAAAATGTTGAGTTATAACTCAGACAAGCTTTTCACGTTCAAGGTCACTGTGACCTTGACCTTTGTTGTGATGACCTCAAAATAAAGAGGGTTCATTTACTGGTCAGGACCAAGCTCCACGTCAAGTTTGAGGACCAAAGGTCCTGGCATTGTTGAATTTGGCATTGAAAAAGTTTATTGTGTTCAAGGTCAAGGTCTTTGACCCAATTATCTCAAAATCAATAGGGTTTTCATCTACTGGTCAGGCCCAACCTCCAAGTCAAGTTTGAGGACCATGATCCGGTGTAGGCAATATCGAGTTATAACTCAGATAAGGTTTTTGAGTTCAAGGTCACTGTGACCTTGACCTTTGACCTCAACATATGGAGGATTCATCTACTGGCCAGGCCTAATCTCCACATCATTATTGGGGACCATAGGTCCAGGCATTGTTGTCTTATCACTAGGACAGGCTTAAAAAAGTTTTTTTTGTTCAAGGCAATGTGACCTTGACTGTTGACCTCAAAATAAATAGGGTTCATCTACTGGGCAGGCCCAACTTCTAAGTAAAGTTTGAGGACCATAGGTACAGGCATTGTTGACTTATCACTTGGACAAACTTTGGTCTACAGACGGAACGACGGACCCACATGTGCAAAGTAATATACCCCTCTTCTTAATGAAGGGGGAATAATTATAAGGCAAGACAGCCATTCTTCTGGATGAGTAGATCTTTAAGTTTTCATTAAGACATAACAGCGCCTTCCCCTGGTGGCCTTGTGATTTCACCAATCAACATCACATGAAGGAATCTTGTAGTGGCTAACATAGAGTTTCTACAAAATTATTTGATAAGCAGCAACATGTATGTATACGTTCATCAGAGAAGATTTTTAAAGTTTTCTCTATAGCCATATATGTATAAGGCAAAACAGTCCCACCACCTAGCGACAAGTTTTTTGATCAATGAACATTGCTTGAAGGAAGATAGAGCCCAAGTAACATTTCTACTAAAATATCAGCCTACTGGTTTAAGAGGAGAAATGTTTTTGTGTTTTTTTGGTTACCATGGAAACCAGAATGCTGCATGGATAAAACAAAATCGAAGGAACTTTAGTGAAGTCATTGAGATGATGCTTTCTCTGAAGTGCCATCCCAATTGACCCACTGGTTACAAAGGAGAAGATGATGATGACCACGACAGACGCCTGACAACTTTGCACATTACCAAAGGCAAATACAATAACTCACTTTGAGCACTTTTCTGATGCTTCCTAAGAAGTTTGATCCCATTTGGCCCTGTGTTTATGCAGGCATGTATGGACAATTTACCATAACATAAGCTTGGCTGGCTTTCGGCCACTGTGGAGCTTAGATAAAACTAAATGTCACAATAAGAAATAGGCACAAAGCTCTTTTTCTGGAAATACCTCCCAAGTTTCTTTATTAAACACAGTCATAGGTCAACATAAGGTGCATACCTTCATATTTATAACTCATAGATCCCTATAAAATACAGATTTGATCCTTAAAAACAATTCAGTAGTACTCAAAAGATACAACTCGCTGAGATGATTCTTTCGAGTACCCAGAACATAGGTTTTGACTTGTATGAAGCTAGAGAGATACTGTTGGTGCGCAACAAGTTTCTTCCTCCTCATGTAGGCTTTTGTAACAACTAGTCGCTGATTGAATGGTAACATTCACATTGATCTATTCTGTATATATTATATATATCTACTGTGTTATCAGTCACCTCTGTTAAACAGCCAACTTGTATTAACCCTTTCCCACATACAGACAGACACTTTCTGCCACCTCTGCAGCAGACTTTTGAAAATGTTATGGCAAATTAAGGAGAAATTGCTCATGATGAGCAATTTTCTCTTTCAACTTTTTCAACAAAGTCGAAGAAGCAGCTGCAGATTTGTTGCGTGTGGGAAAAGGATTGTGTTGTATATATGGGGAAAATATAGCGCAGAAAGATGTTAGATTACCTCTTAGACTATTCCAATTTCCAGGAATCATATCACTCCATGTAACCCTTGACATGGTTATCAAAATTCATCACAAAATACTTTATCCACATGTCAGCAACTAAGGCCTGAGCTCTTCACGCTAGACTGAATTGTTATATTTTAAATAAGGATGATTTATAGCAATAAACAGGAATAAGATAAATGAGCCATTCCACGAGAAAACCAACATTATGGACTATGTGTAATGTATCAACCCAGATCAGCCTGTGCAGTCCCTGCAGGGTAATTCGGACTAACACATTTCATTTAAGGGGGATAGAGGTAAAGAGTAATGATTCCTGAAACAAAAAATCCACAGGAGGCAAAAAGTGTCTGTCCATATCTAAGCCTGTGTCCATGGCATGCTTATTCTGATCCGGGTCCATACTTTACTATCCACAATGTTGGTTTTCTTGTAATTCGGCTCAAATTATTATGTACATGTACTTATGTTGCCTTTCACTTTCACATCATGAAACCTACGTTTATCAAAAAGCTATGCAAATTGATATTATGAAGAAAAGGTGGAATTTTGTATGCAAATCAGAATCTAATGCACTTCATATTGAAATTTCAGGAATAACAAATACATAAATATTTATATGTACACAAGAAATTAAAAAAAAATCCACCCTAGATAATTATGCCTTTATTTAATGTATAAGAACCAGTTTCGGTCAATTCTCAATATGATTATACAATTAAATCCTATTAACGAACATATTTCTCACAATAATACATCCCAATGATTGTTCAAGGTAAAAACTGTCCCCTTTCTCATAGTGATTTGTTGTAGATTTACTACTTTAAGAGTAAGGGATGAGCCCTTGTTATGACAAATTCTCCTTTTCACAGTTTGTTTTCAATGACGGCAACTGCAATACTGGTTGTTTCCATATAAGACAAAATATCAAGAAACAGTGAAAATAATGTCTTAATAACCCCTTAAAACATATTACGTATTTTAATGAAAGAGGCTCCTTTTCCTGTATTTACTTAATATCTGTCTGTTTAAAGTTGTTAACAACACAATGTTAAAGCACATGTGACAAAATCCTATTCAATTCTCGTATTTGTACAAGATCACAGATATAATGATGTTTTAACATCAGGTGTGAATATTTCCAATATGATCACAGCTTTGTTTCCTGACATCACCCACAAACATGTATGACATAACATAATGCTGGGAAATCCCAGCCTCTGTTTAGTCTGTATGTTCCAGAACAATGTAATTACACTTGATGTATGGTTTTTCACAGATCCATTGTTTTAACACTGCTGGATAAAGAACATTCAGAAGTAAATTGCCAATGATTATCAAGCATTTCTCGAGTTGTGATCAATTAATTTCCTCCATATTATGGAAAATCAATACTGAAGCTAGAAATATGTTAGGCACTACAAGTTTCATCTTTTTTCTCACTAGACTGGGTTACCTGGTCTGTCATTTGCATACAGGTGTAAATAATTCTGTGAAGAAAGTTAGAATGCCAGTCAGTATGAAATGATATATGCACTGTGTCAAACAAAATGGGGCCCAAATTAACAATAACATATGTTAATCACATGGCATCAGCTAACAACTGCATGCCATCTAAACAATGTCATTCTTTAATATGATTATTAATGTATAATTATTATTAATAAAATGGCAGAACTTGTAAAAAAAGTGAGCAGTCAAATACAAACACTCACTCATATTTTTATTTAAATGTAATGACCATGCACAAAAGGAGAAATTGCTCATAATGGAGCAATTTATCCTTTTTTCCCAAATTCAAATCAATAATATAATTTGTCTTTCCTAATTTTCAACTAGATGTTTTAAAAGTGTATATGCTGCAGCATTGTCATATGTGCAAAGGCTACAGGGACCTTATTTGATGATAAGGCCCATATAGATTATTAATTTTTCATGACAAATCTAATTCCAAGAATTCTTTTATAGTTAAAGATCTTATCAATAATATGATTTCTACAATAAATTACCAACTCAATTTGTTATAGTATATATACATACAGCAACATATTCAACCTGTCTGTGAATTAGAAATAAAATTAAAAATTCAAATCATATTATGTAATACAACCAATCTATGCCCCTTTTTTACAACAAATATTCTTCTTTGTCCTCCATTATTGACGTGAAATGAATATACATATATCTGAAAGAGTTCAAATTTAAACTTTAATCGTAAATGCAGTTTGAAATTGCAGGCCAAAAATGAGTTAACTTTAGTGATATTTTGCCAGTAAGTCTTTTTCTTGAAGTCAATATTGAATAATATTTTAGTATAAAAAAAGCAATTTGTTTGTCATTTAGCCAGTCAAAAAATTGCATTTTAATGTAGCAATTTGAATCAAATTCAAAAACTGGTTAGACATTGTGTGGTCCTTTCCCAAAATAAATGCGTCTCTTTTTTATTGATAGAGTCTTGGTGCTCTAAGAATCATAATGTATACACATAAACATAAACATGTGCGTATTCTATGAGTGGAATTTGGATTTCCTGCATAGTAGATACAAGTACATGCAGATAACAAAAAAGGCATTCATACAAAACATAATACAGGTAGGTATGAAAAAATTGATCAGGGTCAAAAAACTTCTGGTGAAATTTTATCTCTCTACATCTGTATAAATACTAGAGAATTCCATTGGCATTAGCCCTGAAAATTCCCACATATATATATATATCTTATCTGCAGCAGAATGATGACTTTGAAAATATATCATCAAACTTATGGAAAATATCCATTAATGAAAATATAATTTTCAAATAGAGATCTTGCAAATATTGTGAAAAAGGGAAAAGTGTCTTATCACAAGCAACTTCTTCTTTTGCTGCAATGTTTTCAAAGGTCATGACATTCTGCTGTCAATGCATTAAAGGGTTAAGCATATAATTTTACAGTATCATCCTCTCAGGTTTATGTGGTATTTTGTGAGTAACTTAACCCTTTACCTCATATAAATGCTATTTGACGCCTCTGTAGCAGACAGCTTTTCGAAAACATAGTGACAAAATGCCACAATGTTTTCCACTTTTATAGTCATAGGTTATCCATTCAATTGAATTATGGAGATTTTGTTGACACATTATGTTCAAAGTCGTCTGCTGTAGAATGGTTGTATGAGGGAAAGGGTTAATACTAAGCCTTTCCAACATGCTAACATAGTTTAACACATCTGCAGAAGACATTTTTGCAAATCTTTTGATTGATTGATTTGGGTTTAACGCCGTTTTCAACAGCACATTTCAGTAATATCACTGCAGTTCACCTACACATTTGTTTCCTTGCTTTCTCATACCAGTACTCAACACAACATACTTTCCAAGCAACTGGCTGCTTTTCCACATAGACTGTTAGCCCATTGGTGAAAGACGAATGACGCATGTCACGGTGACTTTTGTCAAACGTGGGAAAGAATGTTGTCCGAGCTGGGATTCATACTCACAACAGCTTGATTCACAGTTTGCGTCGCTACCGACTGAGCTACAAAAGGAGAACTAGCTCATAATGAGCAATAAAGTTTTCAATTCTGTCTCATATTATTAACTTTCAGTTAAAGAGATTTTTGCTGATGTTTTCATTGGCGTCTGCTGCAGATTTAAGTTGTATTATATATAATTTATAAAGGGAATTAGTTTAAGTATAATTGGTTGAAATCTAATTTAAAGACCAGGCAAGGACACAGATAGTCTTCTGCCTCAGTTGAATTAGTTATCTATTATACATTGATTGTGAAACAAGCATTCAGCTTACATTAATCATGCTTCATTGTCTGCTTCCTGGAAAACAAATCAGTACTTGCACAGATTGTGTGGAAAACGTAAACGAAGAAGCCACAACTCTTTACAAGATTTGAACCCTGGACCTTTGGTAAGACTGACGTCGACTATCTTCCACAACACATCAGTCTTCCAGTGGCATTACATATCTATCAGAGAAAGGGATTCATAGTATGCTCCAGGTTTATTCTAGATGATAAATTTCAATACTAAATAATATAAAATAATCTCCGTGGGCCTTTGGTAATATCATAGACCATTGCTTTAATAATTTAGCAGGCCTATTATTCTTTAATAATTTTGCAATCTATTTAATGGTTAAAGTATATTTTAATATCAGTTTTTGTCATTAAACTCAACTAACTTAAATAATTTACTTGCCTGGAAGTACAATCACAGATAATAATTTCTATATTTACCCTTTCCCATATACAACATATTGCAACAGATAACATTTAGGCGAAAAATATATTAAACCTCACTTAATCAAAGATGAAATAGTTGTGGCATAATGAGAACTTGCTCATCATGAGCAATTTCTTAATTTGCCACAATGCTTTCAAAAATTGCCTGTTACAGATGAACAATATCACATAACGGTATGCACATCTGCATATGTGGGTTAAACTGCAGAGGGGAAAAAAAGGTACTTGCCTACAACTACCATCACAATTTATAGTAACAGGAAAGCTTGAAAAAATTCTGTAATATATAATCCAAGAAATGTTAGGTGCACTGTGTATAACCAGAATGGTGTCTGATGCACAGTATCACTCCAAGATATGATAACTTCTTTACTTTTACTGTATTAACTAATTTGCTAAACGTAACAATACAGTTTATTTTTAGGTATTCACAGAAAGTGTTTTGGTTTACACAAAATGATGTATTTTCCTTTCACTTCATTCCTTTCTATATTATTTACACAATAGATGTAATGAATCTTATTAAAGATGTTCATTCAAGATATTTGTAGGAATGTGATACTGGGCGTTAGGCTAGACTGATTTTGAATTAGGCTATGACTATCCTTTATTCATTATATCATAATATTTATCACAATACTTTAACCCTTAATTCCCTTTATATAGACGCTTTCTGATGCTTCAGCAGGCAGCAGACAGCTTTTTGAAAACATTGTGAAAAAAGAAGAAATTGCTCAAGACGAGCAATTTCTCCTTTTGCCACAATGTTTTCCACTTTAAGTCATAGGTTATCCATTCAATCAAACCGATTTTCTACTTTTTGACAAAATTGTTCAAAGTTGTCTGCTGCATAATTGTCATATGAGGGAAAGGGTTAAAGCAGCCGATCTCTGTTCAGTCCTATCCCCTGGGAGCTCTAGGAAATGGACAAATTAGTTATACTTTACCCTTTCCCACCTGATTCTGATCTATTAGAAGACTACGTTTGATAACATTGTGGGAAAAGATGAACTTGCTCATCATTAGCTTTTCCTGGGTAAGGTAAATATTGTAAAACGGACCAGTAATGGATATGAGCCCATTGTTTTCAAGTTAGAACGTTAAACACATCTCTTTGAAACAGCCGAGCAGTAGCTCAGTCAGAAGCGACGCGGGAGCGTCAATCCAGGGCTTGCGAGTTCGAATCCCGGCTTGACCAACTTTCTTTCCGACGTTTGACAAAAGTCAATGCGACATGCGTCATTTGTCTTCCACCAATGGGCAAAGTCTATGTTGCTGAAGGAAGATTGTCATGTGGAGTACTGGTGTGAGAAAACCAGGAAACACATGAGAAGGTGAACTGGCTACCGTGATATGACGGAATATGAGAAAATGTTAAAAATGGAGTTAAACCCAAATCAATCATCTTTGAAATAGACATTATGAGCAATTCTCCCAAAATGATTTCAAAAGTCTTTGTCAAGATATCATTTGTATCAGGAAAAGGGATTTAATATTAATTTTTTTATTTCATTTTAACAGAGAGGCATAATATTATGTATACAAACCATGAAACTCAAAATACTTCAGACAGGACGAAAGGAACATTTTAGTTCAGAGGGTAAAGTGTTACACCACACCATAACAGTCAATCAAGCTTCTCCAAGCTATTTACTATGGTATGTATGAATACTATACATATAACAATTCAAACTGACATTCCTTTTTCATTGTTAAATAAAAAATTTCATTGTTAAATAAAATTTAATTAGCAGAGCTCTTTTTACCCTAAATGTTTACTATGAAGTATTTAAAGGGTACAGCATGATCATGATTGTGGTCCTGTAACACTCACCTGAACTGGAACATCAAATTGTTACAACTTGTTTTGACCAATCGAAAAAGGCTAGAATGGTTGAAAATCAATCAAGTGTAACATGTTTACCCTTTCCCTCATATAGACGCTTTCTGACGCCTCTGCAGCAGACCGCTTTTTGAAAACATAGTGACAAAAGAAGAA
>JAUELF010237348.1:0-12919 GCA_031471495.1 Clinocardium nuttallii
CAACAACACTTTATCCTTACCTCATAGCTCAAAGTCTGTTCAACATTTACAAATGAAACTTTGTACACATGTTACTAGGAACAATACTCATGTCCTAACCCTTTCCCTCATGCGACAATTCTGCTGCAGATGACTTTGAACAGTTTTTGACAAAAAATAGAAATCTTCATAATTATTAGAATGGATAACATATGACAAAAAGTTGAAAACATTGTGGCAAAAGGAGAAATTGCACATTTTGTGCAATTTCTCCTTTTGTCACCATGTTTTCAAAAAGATGTCTGCTGCAGAGGCTTCAGAAAGCGCCTATTTGAGGGAAAGGGTTAAGTTAGTCACATAACTCTTTGATTTAATAATTATTCAGTAATGCCCCATTTTTGGCAGAAGAGCTTTGCCGTTTGTTTAGCGGCGTTCTAATATGCATCTGCAGAAGAAGACTTAAACATAATTATCCGGGCATTTTTTTTTTTTTTTGAGATAACATTTTTGACTTTATTCATTACTAATACTTTTATCAAAAGAGATTTTCCATTTTTTTACCTAGGTATTTTCAAAGTCGTCTGTCGGTTTTGATTTGTTAAATGTTAGAAAGAGCTAAAAGTCCTCTACCAGTGTCATGTAAGAGGACTGTATGTTTACTGTAATACAATGTGATAACTCAAACAGTTCAATAGCTAGACCATAACATTTTGTATTTACAAAGAAGGCAGTTTTTGTCCACATCATTAAATATGGTTAAAGTTCAAGATCTAGTAGTTTGTCACATCCGCAGCATACTTTTGAAATTATTGTCACAAATGGTGAAATTGCTTATAAAGAGCATTTTCTCATTTTGCCAGGATTTATACATCTCTTGTAGTATTTTAATTTACAAATATATCAAGATATATAATATTTTTGACTAGATGTTTTCAAAGAAATCTGCTGAAGATTTGTTGTTTGTTGTAAATGGTGCAATATTTCAACGTAAATGTATTATTCCTTTGGGAGCAAAGATCTGGTACCCATTCATGTGGATCGTGGTTTCATTCCTTGCAACATTGTTTTCTCTGCAGTTTTTGGTTCCTAATTAACCCCATTTTGTTAAGGCAACAAACAAATTATCAGTTGTTAAGTATAGCCAAACATATCTCTTCCACAGGCATTTCTCCGAGAATAAGCTATCTTTACAAAGATTCCATAGTTACAATAAAAGAGAGTAATGACCCGTATGGCGTGCTAAGCCTGGAACCAGAGGCTGTGTCAGTGGCGGAGAGATTTCAAACTGTCAATCTGACAGTAACAAGAACAGGTAAATAAACCTTTTTCCAAAAACAACAACAATTCTTCTACAGAAAATTGAAATAATTTTGCATAAATATTGAAAATCTCTATAAAAAAATCTTTGAAAAAAAAACAACGATTGTGAATTTTCTTTCACCGAGATATCCTGATCTTTGATGGATAGAAATGTAATAATTTTTTTTAGGTTTTTAGACAGAGTTGAAATTGTTGTAGCAAAAGGAAAGATTACTTATCAGTAGCATTTTCTCTTTTTGCCACAATGTTTAAAAAATGTGTCTGCTGTATATTTAATAATACATGTATTGTTGTTTGTAAGAAACAGCTATATATTCTTCTTTATATTTTGTTAGGAGGTATATTTGGTACAGTAAGCGTATTGGTAAGGACAGTGGGTGGGGGAGAAGACTGGACGTCACAGATTGTACCAAAACCTGGAGCCATAGGAAATGACACAATAACAGAGATTCTTGGTAATCGTGATAGATTTACATCTGCCGTTGGCGGGACAGACTATGTTGTCTTGGATGTAACAGTGGAATTTAAGGTAACGATGTGTTTCTCATCCTTGTTTTAACATAACATGAACTTTTTTACTCAAACCGACAAGGAACACAAGTGTGAAAAGTAAAAAGTAAAGTGTTTTTTAACATAGTGTCACCCCCATTGCTGACTTACGAGACCCATTTTTGTTCTGTCTAATTTAAGTCCTATCTTTTTGATATAGATGCCGATGGCTTCTGGAGCCTCTGAAGCAGATGTCTTTAAAAAAACATTGTGACAAAAGTAAAAACTGCTCCAAACAATAATTCGATTTCACACTTTTTTTATTATTTTAGATTGGTGAGACTCAAAAAAGTGTAGAAGTTACTGTATTGTCTGATGACATGGCTGAACCTGCGGAGACGGTTCTCGTTTATCTAACGCAGCCAACAGGGGGTGCTAGAATTGCTGCTGGAGAACCAGATGGGGGACAAAAGGTAAGCTTATGAAAATAGAATGGGATACTTACCTGCGAAATTCACATTTTCACATGAACAATTATTTAATCATTTCCTGATATGCATGCTATTTTACTTTGTCTGCTTTGAAAACATCTAAGTTAAAGATTTTCAATCCTGATAAGATAAAAACGAACTTTGCAAATATTTGAAAGTATTGTGGTAAAAAGAGAAATGATTCTTTATAATCAATTGTTCATCAATCCAACAATGTTTAGAAATGTCATCTGTTGCAGATTGTTTGTCTGTAAGGGTCAAAATTATAATAGGAAAACTAGGGTATTTTTTGTGCTGCTTGCCTTTGGATGGTGACATTTAGGTATTACCTCTTCATTGTTGTTCATTGTCACAATACCGCCTTGGTGATGTAGTGGTAGAGTGTCCACCTTGAGTGTGGTAGGGGGTTTGATCCCTGGTCAGGTCATGTAATGTAATGGCTGCCCTCCTTGGTGCACAGTCTTGCAGGGTTAGCTCTGTGTATAACTGATTGACTGGTGTCAGGATAAATGGACCAGGAATTTCTGTGATATAACTGACTGGCTGGTGTCAGAATAAATGGACCAGGAATGTATGTGATATAACTGAAAAACTGTTGAAAGCGTTGTAAAACATTAAACAATCAATCAATCTTTGCCGGAACACTTGCTTGTTTGCTTGTTTGTTAAAAACGGCGTTAAACCCCAATCAATCGGAACACTTGTTCTCCTTCAAACACTCATTTTCTATTTAAATTTCATTTAACATATTTACATTTTCATTTTTTCAGGGTTTTGCTGTCATAACAATAGAACAGAATGACCTTTCGAATGGTTTTATCGGATTTTCCCAGGATTCCCTGTTGGTGGAGGTAGATGAGGATCTGAGACCAACTTTCACACTGAAACTGGCTAGAATAGAGGCTTTCTTTGGGGAAGTGGAGGTAAGCAGGTCTCAGTGTAACAGCATGTTTGATAAACTAGGACATTGTCTCAGTGTAACAGAATGTTTGGTAAACTAGAAAATTGTCTCAGTGTAGCAGCATGTTTGGTAAACTAGGACATTGTCTCAGTGTAGCAGCATGTTTGGTAAACTAGGACATTGTCTCAGTGTATAACAGCATGTTAGGTAAACTTGGACATTGTCTCAGTGTATAACAGCATGTTAGGTAAACTTGGACATTGTCTCAGTGTATAACAGCATGTTTGGTAAACTAGGACATTGTCTCAGTGTAGCAGCATGTTTGGTAAACTAGGACATTGTCTCAGTCTAGCAGCATGTTTGGTAGACTAGGACATTGTCTCAGTGTAGCAGCATGTTTGGTAAACTAGAACATTGTCTCAGTGTATACCAGCATGTTAGGTAAACTAGGACATTGTCTCAGTGTAGCAGCATGTTAGGTAAACTAGGACATTGTCTCAGTGTATAACAGCATGTTTGGTAGACTAGGACATTGTCTCGGTGTATAACAGCATGTTTGGTAAACTGGGACATTGTCTCAGTGTATAATAGCATGTTTGGTAGACTAGGACATTGTCTCAGTGTATAACAGCATGTTTGGTAAACTAGGACATTGTCTCAGTGTATAACAGCATGTTTGGTAAACTAGGACATTGTCTCAGTGTATAACAGCTTATATTAGAGAAGCCCCTAGTCATTAGATAGTCCCAATACCATTTTAAATTGAAAGACCATTGGATGAAATGTGAGCAAAATGTAGACGTGTTTTCAGACTCTGTTTTTCCGGATACGTTATTAGGCGAATTTCAAATAAAAAATATTTTATAGTCAAGTTAGTTGTTTACATCCGTTTTAACCAAAAAATAGATAGCACAATGAAATAATTGATAGATAAAGGCTACAAATTGTCATAACAGTGTGTAAATTTAATGTTTAGCTCTATAAATAAATAAATGTTCTTGGCAGAATGGGCAAGTCAGACTGCTGTGAGATATGTTGTGAATGTATACATACATGTTGAGAAACTACTCTTTTTCTCTTTATGTTTTCAAAAGGTGTTTGTTTAAAAAGAATTTGTAGAAACAATGTAACATTTGAAGTGTTATTTTAAATGAGGTCTAAAGATTGCAGGAAAAGGAAAAGATAAAACTATAAAACTTCTCCTTTTCCTGTATTTTTTTTTCCAATATGTCATCTGCTATAGAAGCATCAAAAGTGTATTACTTAACTCTTTCCCTCATACAACAATTCTGCAGCAGACGACTTTGAACATATTTTATCAAAACATAAAACAGTGTGGCAAAAGGAGAAATTGCACGTTTTGTGAAATTTCTTCTTTTGTCACTGTTTTTAAAAAGCCGTCTGCTGCAGAGGCGTCAAAAAGCGTCTATATGAGGGAAAGGGTTAAAGGGATACAAGTTGATAACTTAAATTGATACTTTTTTTTACATTTTCAATTGTTTTTAGATTTCTTGGATAGCTAAACTGAGTGTAGACAGTCGTGAAACAGACGATGTAGTTCTGGCGTCTCAGCTTACTAGAACCGCGGGAACGGCAGTCTGTCCTGGTCGACAAGTTTTCTGTTTCTTCAATATTAGCCTTGTCAATGATCAGGTATGATTCACTCATTTAATCAATTTTACCTGGTATGATACTTTAAAACTTGGTGATTGATAATACAATTTTTTAATGTCAAAATAGTGGATTTCGTGCAGTTTAATAACATTGTGGGATTAATGAGATTTTGCATTTTCAAGAACCTTTTTCAACTCAATTAAAAAATTATACGTTCATTATTAGAAATGTTTCATAGCTTTTGTCTTAATGTTTTCAGAGTTGTTGCTACAGAGTTGTCGTACCTGTATAAAATTATGGGAAATGGTTGAAGACTTAATGGCCTCTGTTCTTTTTGTTTTGTGCATGTTAACCATTAGTTTTCTGCGCATGCATGTTTTTGATATATTATGCCGTTCAATTTTTTTTTATAATAATGTATCCTGATCAATCAAAAAATAGAATGTAAACAAATGAAACAAAAACAATCATGAATTTAACTTGAAAATATGTAGGTCAACTGATCTGAAGCTGTCGAAATGGTTTCCTGCATCTGATTGGCTGTTGGGGTTTTAGCCTTTTTATCTCACCTATGCACAAAGTGCAAGGTGAGCCTTTGTTCCTTGGGTAACCCTCTTTAAGAACTAAGATTCTTCAAATAATTCTGATCTGTTGTTAACATGGCCGCCAGGGGGCGAAACTTGCTTTCCTTATTATGTATAGTGTAAAAGCTTTGAAAACTAGTGAAATTCTATTAAATCAGGTGAGCGATATAGGGCCATCATGGCCCCCTTGTTTGGAGAATTGATTCAATTTGCATTTGTCAATTGACCTTTCTCACCTTCCAAGATGGCGAAAATAGCATAGAAGAAGAGCCTTATAATATTTACTGAACTCTTGTAAAATGAAATAAGGAGCATTTTAGCTACAAAACTATTATTTTCTGGCAGATTGTTATGATTTTTTTTTGCAAAAACACCTATCCAATATTGCATATTTATCAGGGGGGTTTCCCTTAATTTGATGAGTAAAAAGATTAAATAATTTTGCAATTTGTCAGTGAAAACATTCGGAAAAGAGCTTGTGAAAAAGTGCTATTAGCAGTGCTTGAGCTTATTAAGAATGATAAAAAAAATGGACAATTAGATTGAGAATGCACGAAACGATGCGACACAGGGATAATTAATTATCATTTCATTACAATTTAAGATTCCAGAAGAAGAGCACACATTCATCATACAACTTGTGGACGTTCAAAACGATGCCAAGCTAAATACTGACGCCCTTTTTGCTGAAGTCAAAGTCAAAGCCAGTGATAATATTAGAGGGCTTTTAGAATACACTGATGACTCGAGGTATGTTTAACCCTGTCCCACATATAACAAATCTGCAGCAGACAACTTGACAAAAATATGAATAATTTCCATGAATAAAACTTTATTATTGAAAAGAGTTGAAAACATTTTTGCAAAACAGGAAACTGCTTGTTTTGAGCAATTTCTCATGTTGTCATGATGATTTCAAAAGTCGTCTGCTGCTTAGGCATTAGAAAGCTTCTGTATGTAGGAAAGGGTATTAAAATAATATGTCCTTTGCTGTGTATGTGCAGGGAATATATATATGTCTCTTGTATGGGACAGATATGATTTGAGAGAGTAATGACATGGCTTAAGTAGCAATTCTTACTTTGTACAATGAATGGTCTTTTGGATTTTTCCACACAAACTTTGCATGTACTGGTTAAGTCTCCAGGAGGCAGGATGCAGATGTCAAGCTTGATTAATATAAACTTAAGGCTCAATTGTCTTGCAATCTATGTAAAATAAATAAAAATCATTCTTTTATACAATGGTTAATCAAGAAAACAAGGAAGAAAAAGAACAAGAAGAGCAGATACACCCATGAAACCTAATGTTTTGAAAAGATGCAGATTAAAAACCCTGTAATGTAATCAGATAGATGTGCTTAAAATGGTTGTAATAAAAGTCATTTATTTATAACCTAATATAAGGATGTCATTAAGTAAGGCTGCAATTTATCTCTCTATTCTTTACAAACATAACAAATTTGTTTCCTCCCATTTTAACCCATTCCTTACATACACATATGAAGCAGCTAGATCACCTTTGAAAGCATTAATTGTGGTAAAAGAATAAATTGCTCATGATGAGCAATTTTTGCTTTTGCCACAATGACTTCAACTCTTTTCAAAATTTATTTTCTTTTCATTTCTGGAGATTTGCCATGGTATTACCTAAATGTTTTTAATGTCGTCTGCAGCAGATTTGTTGTATGTGGGAAAGGATTAAACAAGCTGCTATTCATCTCTCAATTCTGTACAAAGCATAACAATTCTGTTTCCCCCATTCTAGAGCAGACAAATTTCCGATGAAAACTGTTCTTACTCTATTAACCCTTTCCCACATACTACAAATCTGCAACAGACAACTTTAAAAACATCTAGGCAAACTTTCTACAATAGAGGGTATAATTAGTTAATTACTGTAAAAAGTTGAAAACATTGTCACAATGTTTTGCAAAGTTTTTTGCTGCATGCAGAGACATCAGAAAGCATCTGTGTTTTTGCCTTGATGTTTCCAAAGTAGTCTGCTGCTGCAAAACTCAGAGTGAAACAAGATTCAATTTCGAATTTCAGTGTGAAACTGAGAACTAGGGATATACTGAGACACTTTTATTCATATCATGTATTATAAATTGAATATTTGTTTTGTCATTTCAGAGCAATAGATACCGATTGGCAATACTCGTAATGACCGTGGAGGGTCCGTACTGTTTGTGTTCATTAAAATGGAAAAGTGCAGGTACTATTTAGTCTGTTTGTCTGTCCTTCTCTAATTTACTGATTACTTGATATGATATTTATACCCCCAAAAAACAAATTTTTGGGGGGGTATATATAGGAGTCACTGTGTCGGTCGGTCAGAAGCCATATTTTGTCTGGCCTATTTCTTACAAACCACTGTTCTTTACCAAGAGGAGATGTGCATACCGTAAAGGTCTTCCAATTGCATGTTATTTTACAGAGTTATGACCCTTTTACTTATTAAGTTGTTGGTCGGTTGGTCGGAAACCATATTTTGTCCGGCCTATTTCTTACAAACCACTGGATGGAATTCAATAGAATTTTACATGAAGCTTCTATGCCAAGAGGAGATGTGAATATAATAAAGGTCTTACAAGTGCATGTTATTTACCAGAGTGTTGGCCCTTTTACTTATTAATTTATGATGTCAAGGTCAAGGTGCTGTTTTGGGGGTCATCTTCAGTGATAGTTCTAGTTATACTTGGATTTATAACTTTCATACAGTGTTAAAACTATTGTTTGAAAATGAGAAACTTGTTATATTAGCAATTTCTCCCTTTTCCAAAATGTCATCAGAAGTCATGTAAACTTGTCTGTGTGTATCAGGTACAAGCTGAAATAGCTGTAGCATTTTTGTTGCTTGCTTTCGCAGGGAGATACAATCCTGGGGATTTCTTCTCTGTCCGTCCGTCCATCTGTATGTCAGGCTTTCACTTACGCACATATTGCATATTGGCAGGCCACATAATTTATTTCTCACCTGCATTTTGATGCAATAGCAACATACCACCTTTGAAAACATTGTGGCAAAGGTGAAATTGCTCATCATTTAAGCCACATTTTTTTCGACTTTATATAACAACTAAGCTATCTTTTATGAAGATTTTATAAGTTTTTTTTGTCAGTAGGTTTTTAAAGTCGTCTGCTGAAGATTTTTTGTATGTTGGGAAAGGGATAATTATGGGTGTTTCTGAATTACCTTGTGAATTGATTTATAGATGAATTCATATATTTTTTATTTTGTTGATTTACCATTTGCTATAAAAATCTTGTCTATCTTTATTAGTATATTATGTATGCAAATTGCATGAACTGCGCAAATGTATCGATATTAAGATTATCTGATTACTTTTTTGTTCAAAATGCTGTTTGCAATAAAACCTTATCTGCCTGTGATTGTAAATAATGTTAACAAAATGTAAAGACAGTGCATAATATAAAGATGGTCTGATATTTTTTTTGTTCAAATGCTGTTTGCAATGAAATCTTATCTGCCTGATACCGTAAATACTAAATAATGCAATAATGTCAAAATTTGACCCAGTCCCAGATACAATATATCTGAAGAAGACTTTGTAAATACATGTGTAGAGTAAGATATGAAAAAAACTCTTTAATCTAAAGTATACTTATTGATAGAGATAAGACAATGTGGCAAAAGGAGAAATTGCTGCAAGACAAAGTTAACTATTTACCTTATGTGAATGTTCTTTCGATGGGAAGGTCAGTTTTTGTGTAAAATGGCCCATATTGATAAACTGTGCCTTGACAGGAATCTCTAAAGAGATCCTTTCCTTCTTTGCAAACATGGTGGCAGCACTGACCACTGGAAACACATTGTGGAAACAATTAGATAATTCTCTATAAAATGAAGGTTTAAACCTCTCGTGAGTTTCAAACGCATTTTGACACATCTGCAGCAGCATGGTTGCAAAAGGAGAAAGTGCTCATATGAGCAATTTCTTTCTTTTGCAACACAATTTCCAACACTATTCTAAAGCTAAACTTTACAGTTGTCTGCTCCAGAGGTGTCAGAAAGCGTCTATATGAGGGAAAGGGTTAACATAATTATGAAGATGGTCCAAATTTTTCATTAAATCATTTGTTTTATGTTGAAAAGTGTAGAAGTATAATCTAATATATTTATATATATCAGCAAAAGTGATATCATGCCATTGACTTATTTATGCACTTAAATTAAATGTCTCACTTATTTTATTTACAGACAAATTTGACTACAAAATCTACATGTACAAAACCAAAGAGTGCTTTGGACAAAGGGTCAAGTGGGCCTCGAAAGACTTTCTAGACATTAGTTACGCTATACTGAACAGTACGGGTCATCAAATGATTCTACGACAAGATTCGGACTCGCCCATCGAGGACGTCTGTATCGGTGTAAGTCTTAAGATGCTGGTGCGTTGGGCCAACGAGCCGCTACCATGGAAGGAGAGTGGAGTAGGGCCAATGTTAGACTGTGTGAAATACCTTAAATCCAAATATGGCAGTTCTGATAAGAGAATTATCTCATTTTCCGGAAATGATATCAAATCACATGTGAGAGCTTTGCCGCAGTTTTTTGATAGCGAGGAACTCTTATTGTTCTCAGACCTAGAGGAATTCATATTAGAGGACAGAAATGAGGACAAAGTTGATGGACATTCAAATATCGTGCGGACAGGTAGTTCCAGTTCAACGTCGGAGATCGAGATGGGACGCCGCGGAGAATTCAACATTGAAGATCCTGACGATGAGGAAGATGAGATGGACAGTGCCACCGTCAGTTCCCGACCAAAATATGACCTTGACTGGGACGACCTGACGTCTGGTTTTACCCGATCAGAACATACAGGTGGCGGATCATGGATAGATTCTGTGTACTGAGAGATTGAATAGTTCATACTTACTAAGTACCTGATATTCTATTGAATGATAACCCGTTCTCTTATCCCTTTCCCTCATACGACAATTCTGCAGGAGACGACTTTGAACATATTTTGTCAAAAAATTGAAAATCTCTATAATTGAATGGATAACCTATGACTTAAAGTGGGAAAACATTGTGGCAAAAGGAGAAATTGCTCGTTTTGAGCAATTTCTTCATTTGTCATTATGTTTTCAAAAACCTGTCTGCTGCAGAACGAGGCATCAAAAAGCGTCTATATGAGGGAAAGGGCTAAGATCTAAGTTTACCATGATTGTGTAGTCAGATCTTTATCTCGCAGCAATGTAATAGCTGTAAGGTCGGTTTTCCTGGATCACTGCCCATGTGCATTTGATTCTTAACATTAACAAAAGTCAATTCAATCATATTTCTATATTTCCTATTCCTTATCCTGTTCCAGAAATATACCAATCATAATTGTGGATAAATTGGCTTCAACATTTCAGCATGCAGATAATAAAAAAAAAAGGTATCAATTAAATTCCTGTTAAAATTCCAGAGGGTGTTAAAAGTTAAACATATTGAGATTGCATGAGGGTGCAGATCTTGCTATGAATTGTTTTGATCATTCATGTTATTAATGATAAATACCTACATCAGGCTACATGTATAAAGTTGTGAATAGCATCATGAAGGTTAAACAACTAACCATTAAACTGATTATGCAAATTATTATATACAGAGGGTCAGATAAAGAGGGATAATTCAGCTCGTTTCCCCACAATTTCTCTCTTATTATCCAACTAATCCCTATGATGTGGGTACTCAAAGAATCGTCTCACTAGTCAGGTGTAGATTTTAAACAAGTCAGGATCAGATTTACAGGCTGATCTTAACCTTCACTGTTTAGAAATGCTTACTGAAATGCACCTTCTCTGACTCACAGGCGGGGCTCACTATAAAAGGCCATATCTGCTTTAAAACTATCTATGGAAAATATTTGTAACATCTGGCATTTATTCGGATGACTTTGAAAACAAATTGTCATAATTACGGGCAATTTCTATAAATGATTCAGATACAATCGGACACTTAAAAACATCATGTGGCATTAAAGGGACAAATTGTCTGTTTTGAATTCTCCTTTTGTCACAATCTTTTAAAAAGTCGTTTGCTGCAGACTCAGAGAGGCGTCAAAAAGCGTCTATATGTTCGAAAGTGTTAACAAAATCATGTTTCAAATGTTCATATATATTGATAATCACAATGTTTTTAACTCATTTTGAAGTTATGGGGGAAAATAAATAAATATATATTTCTATCTTCAGATGTATATTTATTATGCATGCATTTTCACTTTGACTTCAAGTGCTTTGAATGGAAAACGAGTCTAAGAATAGCCAGTAGCTGCAGTGAGTTTAAATAGGAGACGAGACGTAAAAAGAATTAAATTGTGTCAGGCAGAAAAGGGTCTTAATTATTGCGGCTTTATAGATACATCACATAAAGGTTTAATGTTAACCCTTTCCCACCTATTTTGACACATCTGCAGCAGACGACTTTTTAAAACATTGTGTCAAAAGTAGAAATTGGTCCAAACGAAAATTTTGTCATAATGTTTTCAACTCTTCTAAATTATTAAACCCTTATTTATTGAGATTGTTCATATCTATGGCAATATGTTTTGGAAGTCATCTGCTGTAGATTTGTTGTATGTGGGAAAGGTATTTGTTTAAACTTATATATATACCACTAACAGTTATACAAATTACAACTCACATTCTGTTAAGTGTAGGTGGACGCAGTGAAGATGCGCAGGGCCACCGGAGTCTTCACTGTATGTGGATAAAAGATCCCTTACAGCCAGATGAGGCTCATTGGTTTCATGAATGAGTTAAGATTATTGCATAAACAACTGTATTTACGAGACATCCAGTCTGGCAGTAGATGTATTTTAACTGCTTCACCCTTTACTATATATATATATATATATATACAACAAACATGCAAAGAATAATTTGAGAACATCTAAAAATCTCCATAAATAAAAGTGTGATTAATGAAAAGATTCAAAACCATTGTGGCAAAAAGGAGCAATATTTTTTAAAAGTCAGCTGCAAAAGACAGGTAAAGTTGCAGTTGCAAGTAGAAAACAATCTCAGGGTTAACTTAAATGTTGGACATCTGTCACTAAGGATGATTGGAAGACAGCGATGGTCTCTCATACCAAAGGTCACAGGTTTGAGCTAACTACCATTCATCTTAAGCAAAAAGGTCCTATCTCACTTGGATAAACATTTGACACAAGTTTGTGCAGCAGGCAACTTATAAACATTGTGACAAAAGGATTCCTTTTGCCACAATCTTTACCTCTTATATAATTCAATTATTTAACTTAAAGCTGAAGCACTTTTCCAAATTTTTTGCCTATAGATTGTCTTTTCTTAGTCATCTGCTGCAGATTTCATGAATGTTTGAAAGACATATCAGTCACTATATATACATATGGAAAAGGAGAAAAAAATTTAAATTTCCTTTCCCTCATATAGACGCTTTCTGACGCCTCAACAGCGGACAGCTTTTTGAAAAAATAGTGACAAAAGAAGAAATTGCTCAAAACAAGCAATTTCTCCTTTTGCCACAATGTTTTCCACTTTT
>JAUELF010237359.1:0-12918 GCA_031471495.1 Clinocardium nuttallii
TTCAACCTTACGGAGGAGGCGTAAATCAGACGGGGTAAACTGATCTGTGTTACTCATTTCAACCCCAACGGTATCTCCTAATTATGAGATAGTATCTCCTAATTAGGACTTAGTTTCTCATAATTATGACTTAGTATCTCCTAATTATGACATAGTATCTCATAATTAGGAGATAGTATCTCCTAATTAGGACTTAGTGTCTCCTAATTACGAGATAATATCTCCTAATTACGAGATAATATCTCCTAATTAGGACTAAGTATCTCCTAATTAGGACTTAATATCTCCTAATTAGGACTTAGTTTCTCCTAATTACAAGATAATATCTCCTAATTAGGACTTAGTATCTCATTGTTAGGAGATAGTATCTCCTAATTAGGACTTAGTATCCCCTAATTACGAAATAATATCGCCTAATTAGGACTTAATATCTCATAATTAGGACTTAGTATCTCCTAATTAGAAATTAGTATCTCCTAATTACGAGATAGTATTACCTAATTAGGAGTTAGTATCTCCCAATTACGAGATAGTATCTCCTAATTACGACTTAGTTTATCCTAATTAGGAGATAATATCTCTCAAAAAATATTACAGACTGTGTCACTAGGACGCTTCCATAGTCACTAATTATGTATGGTTTTGTTAGATTGTTAAGCGAAAAATTATTTCCAACGTATAAGGAAAATATAGATTGAAGACTACAAATGAAATGACACATTAAGACAATGAACACTTTGTAACCAATGTTCACATAACATCATTTAGTTTTCTAAAGTAATGGATATACACATATCTGAATATCGATAAGTGTAACTTATTATTAGAATATATAGTCTTATTGACCAAATTTCATTACGGCTATACTGGTATCCGCAAAATAAGTACTTATCTTAATTAGTACCTAATTTACAAATTATTATTTGAGCGATCCTGCGAGAAAACCAACATTATGGTCTCTGCGTAATGTATCGATCCGTATCAGTTTGGGCAGTCCGCGCAGACTGAACCTGGTCGACACATTCCGTGTCATGGGGATAGAGGTAAAGAGTAATGATTCCTGAAACAAAAACTCCAAAGGAGGCTAAAAGTGTACATCCGTGCAAGCCTGCGCGGCATGCTTGTACTGATCCAAGTCCATACTTTACGCACAGTCCACACTGATGGTTTTCTCGCGAGACGGTTCATTTCTAAGATTACAGCATACCTCGATATTCATACTTTGTAAGGAATGTGAGGCCTGTAATGTAATGCTGCTTTTCTAACGTAAGTCTCCACCATGGTGGGTCGTTCCTTGCCTTGATTCCAGTATCAGAACACGAGGTCACGTTATCATCGACGGCATACTTTGCATATTGTCTGTTGTGGTGGTCTGATACTTTGGCTGCACCTTTTTTGGCAATATTTCCTTAAATGATAAATTGACGAACATGTTAACGCGTTACAAGATGATGGAAACAATCGATTCCATGAACGAACGACCGCCTGAAATACAGTTCGGGTAAACAAGGAAGTTGAACTGTGTGACAAACGTGTTCACAGTTCTAAATACATCCAATACAAAAGTAATATTATGTTGCCAATACAAATATACAAATGAGCCATTTCAGGGAAAACTCAGGACAGTTCGAATAGTGAAGTTGCATTTATGCCTGGAATCCGCCGTGGTCGAGTGGTTACGTTGGGGATTTCAAAACCGGGTGTCCCGGGTTCGATCCCCAGTCGCGGCACTGCGGTCATGGTAGAGTGTCCTTGTGCAATGCACATTGTATAGCCTAGTACTGGCTTGTTTAACCAGGGATCATGAATAAGTGAACTGTCGCCTTGATATAACCGAAATACTGTTGAAAGCGGCGTTAAACCCTAATAAACAAACAAAGAATATGCCTAAACATCGTAACACGGTAAAATATGACTTACTGTACTGGCACCCCGGTCCCATCCAATCAACAGAGCATCCTAATTGACAATCCCCTGTGACGTCATCGCACTGTTCATCATTTACACAGTGACACATGTAATTGCAATTCGGACCGAAAAGCTTCCCGTTAGCACATGAACAATCTGCCGAAGTGATCATTAAGAATTACATTATAAACTGCCAGCAGTCTGACATGTATTCTTTATCGGGGATGTGTTATATAATCGTCATAGTAAATGTAATAGATGATCCGTCCCGCGAGAAAACCAACATTGTGGACTCTGCGTAAAGTATCGACCCGGATCAGCCTAATCATGCCGTGCAGGCTTACCCAAATAGACACTTTTCGCCTCCTGTGGATGTTCTGATTCGGGAATCACTACTCTATAAATCCATCCCCATGAGGAATGTATCGGCCTAGACAGTCTTTGCGAACAGCGCAGATACATTAAGAGTCCATTATGTTGGTTTTCTCGCGAGACGGCTCATTCTGTACGTGTAACATGTCTGCAGACGACCTTGTTATATCAAGATAATTATTGAAATAAGTTGAAAACATTGTTGCAAAAGGAGAATGTGTTCATTAAGTCACAATGTTTTCAAAATGAGTTGTCCGTTTCAAAAGCGACAAAATGTCTGCAATATGGAAAGTGGGGAACCCCTAAATAAAGGCAATAGATAATTAAAACAACACTCGCATATCAGGCTGTCATACATGTTATACATTGATATAATAACTGAGCTGTTCTCCATGTACAATCATATGAGCCGTCCCGCGAGAAAAAACAACATTATGGCATCTGCGTAATGTATCGACCAGATCAGCCTGAGCTGTCCGCGCAGACTGAGCCGGGCCGACACATTCCGTCCCAGGAAATAACGATATCTGAAACAGAAAATCCACAGGAAGTGAAAGGTGTCTGTCCGGGGTTAGCCCGCGCGGTATGGTTAGGCGGATCAGTCTAAAATGTTGGTTTTCACGCGAGACGGTTCAATTATTGTTCCATCCCCGATCTGATATAATTTATTTATTCTTATGAACATAAATAATGTTGTTTGTATTCGCTAATATTTGCAATTTCGCATTTCTATTTGCTATACTAATCATGTGTACATATTTTCCATGTGATTGTTATTTAAGTGTTATATTACGCATGTCAATGTATATTGTGAAAAGGGGATGAACATACACATGTATGTTTTCAAAGCAATATTGAATTAAAATGCTTCTTCTTCTGCTTCTTATTATTATTCTTTAATTACGAGTGAACTTGGCAATATGTAGGTGACGTATCTTATATTAAATCGATAGAAGCAACCACCGCTTGACTTCTCCTAATGAATGCCAACTGTGAAGATTCTGGAAAGCCTGTGATTTCACTATTTGGAGATACAAAGAGTACCTTAATCGACTGATACATCTTAGCTATATAGCTACAAGTTCATAGTATATATATTTGACTGATGAAACCGATTTTGTGAGGCATTTGCCGTCTAGCCAGGCTATATACTTAAACTGTTCAGCTATGTGGTTTATCTTGATATGCCGGAAATTGGCTTTGGACTCAATACTATCAATGTTTAGTATATCGGCTGTCACCACCATTGGATGTGCCTGTGTGTATGGTGTTCAATGTGACCTTTTCAGTATTTCAGGTAAATCGCGCTTCTCCCAAGTAAATAAACTACTCAATCGGTACTTTTATCATGATACCCTTGGTTTGTCTTGGTACTCTCCCTCCATCATTGTGCCAAGGAACGAAGCCAATACATCTAGTTTTTAGCAAGCGTCTCGTTAGAGCTAATTTCTATAGTAGGCGAAATCTGAAGAGACCTATCATTTTGAGACTGTAATCTAGACTAGTGTTTTACAATATCGGCATTGAATTGCTTCAAATCTCTCTTTCTATATAAGCACTCCGTTTCTGAACACCATTTCGGGGTAACGGAGGTGTCTTTGTAGTTGCAGATCGTATATAATGCCAAAGGAACCGGATAATGTGTATAAAATTCAAAATGCGGTAACTTGTTCGCATATGAAGTCGGAACATGGATTCAATTCTTACACAAAAGAAAGATCTCGAAATAGTTTTTATGTTAAAATATATGAATTATATGATTGAAACATAAAATGTATTTCTACGCTTGTAACATACTTGATCGCTCGTAAAGTTCATGGGTGATTCCTAAATATTGTAAATCGAATGGAGTTAAGGCAGCTTTTCGATTTCGACTCGAAAGCAAATTTATGTAATCGAGTTCCAATGATAACATATATACTCAAACTATCAAATTATTGAAATGATAATCAAATAAATAGTTGACAAAATATAATAACATAAATTGTCAATATACGGTAAATGAGTACATAAGCGTAGGCGTCGGAATTTCAAAGAATTTCGAAAAATATTAATATTTAAGTACTAGAGTATTATAACAATCCCAGAAGACGGAATAAGATAAGTCCCAGTGATATAAAATACTCCAAAAGAAAATAAAACTTAATGGATGATAGTTATTTCTTTATAAAGATAAAACGTTTCAATTTATAAATAATTCGCTAGCTCGAGTGTCGATTTTTAATCATTTCACGAAGTCATACTGGATTTTTTTTAAATAAAACCACATTGTATTTTTTGGTTACCATTTTTGTCTTATAAATTGCTTATATCAGTGGTGCAATTGTCATTTCACACCGCTGCATCTAAATTCTTCAAAATGTTGGGATTTAAAATGAATTCAAAAGCAATGCATTAAAAAAATTCACCTTTGCATTGTTAAATACTTCAAGAAATTGATTAATTCGTTTGCATGATGTTTTACGTCGCTTTTAACAATATTTCAGTTATATAACGCTGAAGAAAATGTAGATAAGACAGGTTTTAATTTCTGCTCTGATAGTCGAATTTGACTCTCAATATCTTTATCATTGTTATGCATCTGTGATTTTGATATGACATGTATATGTGTTAATTTCATAAAACCCCCGGCTTAAACCCATTGTAAACGGAACGGCTCATATGTATAAATTCTTGTCACTAATCATGACTTTGGAGTGTAGTTTGCGTATGTGTTCCGTTTTGTGAGTTAATTCAAATGCTTCGAAAATAAAGAGGAAAGAAATGCCTAGCTTTGTATAATCAAAGCACTCAAATTTCTGCCAGCAAGAGGCTAACTGCAGATCAAGGAATACATTTGGACAAGGTTTTACTGACCATTTTTGTTATCACATTCATTTCACGAGAAGAACTTGTTATGTCTGTAAGTGAATCATATTTGAGTTGAATGCACACTTTGGTGTACACAGAATGGGAGGGGGTCTATCGCACTTTTATTTGACTGGCGGGTTTTCACAGAGGTCGTTTCATAGTTTACACACATTGATCTTTGATGCATTACTAACAATGCATGATAATAGCTTACCAACCCTCCAGATTCAATCGTGAGTCTAACGGTTTGAATATGGTAATGCTACCCCCACGATTGTGAGGACAAAGCTCACGATTTTCAATTTATTAAATATCAATGCATGGATTTGAAAACATGCCAAAACTACTATATACTTATACTTAAAATAACACAAAAAATACAATTCAAAACAATCTGTGAAAATATTCTGTTAAATGGAAAAATTCTCAAAATTTGTTTTTTTATTCTCCTATCAATTTTGAAAGTATTGTCTCCTGCATAGTTATTTAAATGATTTTTAAAAACAAAAGAATAACCGTGACTGGAGATTATTTGACAGTAAACTACGTTTACAAAAACAATCAAAATGTTTGGGCCAGTCTTGTGGGGCTTTATACAGTCACAGCTTCCTCAAAACAAGCGAACATGTTATTTTTCCATAACATAGGGGAACACTTACATGTACATGCCGTTTTCTTAAATTCTTTCAAATTTTAAATAAGAGAAAGTTGATGCAAGACATCAATGTGGCCGGACAAGACTGCATTAATGTATTTTAACATACATGCATTCTTGATTTGCATTAGACTAATTCGAGGATTGTTGAAATTCCACATACAAATTTCAGGATTTCTTTTGCTCAGGATTTTGGAATTATTGTATTTGTCAATAACATCACAACAAGTACAGTTTGGTATTTAAATCGACATGCAATAAAAAGCTATTCAAGCAAAAATTGAAAGCCTTTAAAACATTGAGAAAACGGTTAAATTCCTGAAGACATCCACTCCCTCCTTTTTAATAATAATTATATAAGTATTTCATAGATGTTAAAATGTATCCTCATATGTTTAAAAAGTAGACCACACTTAAAACACCATATCGGCTGAATTGTTTATCTATATCATTGATGCATAACATATATGTATGGCGCAAGAGAAATGTCAGTTGCGAGTCCCATTACTATTTAAAACGTGGCCAGTATGAAATTAGTCAGGTGCGAAAGACATTATTTTCTTTATTTCTAAAATTATTGTTTATCAGAGTTTGCTCGTTTCTTAATTTGTTTCAAGCCAAATAAACATTTAATATCACCTTTATTTGACCATTTAAGCGTTTAATAGTAGCTACCTATCTGTTATATTAAGTGTTTGAGCATTCTTTCGAAATGTTGACTCGTTTCGTGACGTTTAAGAAATCAATCTTTTGTCTGCATAACTCGTAATTGTCATGGAAGCGTTTATCTAAGTTTACTTATTTCTTCCATTTATTTCCCTTTATATGTTTGCAATATGAAACTAGGTAACGAGCTTAGAAGAAAGTGTTTGAATTGTCCGATCTATAGGCAATATATTTGAGACATATTTTCAAAATATTTCATATGTTTGTATGTGTAACCAGTTTATTAGTTATCTTAAATAAAATAATATTTAGACCAAGTGCTCGCTCCTTCATATCGAAATGCGCATGCGCGAAAATAGATGCTATATAAAGGTTACGGAAACGGATACACTTTATTTAGCTTAGAAACAGTTCCTATTTTAGATATACATCATGGATTAACATTATTAACTGAATTCTACACAAACCAAGACATCTCTTTGAACATTAAAAAAACATTCAGTGAGTTAAAATTCCTATTAAAAGGAGAATTCGACGTGATTTTTATCTCGAAATTGACACATAAAACAAAACAGAAATGCGAGTCAAAATGAAGAAACTGCAAATAATCAAACATCGGATTATTCATTTCATGTTAGATGTGTCATAACTTAGTGTTTTTAAACAAACGCAATTGTAATATGTTCAAAACATTTTTAAAAAATCATTCTAATAATAACTCTTCCTCACTTGTCATTTCTGAAAACACATTAAAAATATAAGTCGCGGGCTTCTTTCACGCGACTTATAAGTGTGGAATATCAAATGAGCTGGTTGTAGAAGTTGTTGATCCTAAGGTAATTATATATCGGCCGTTTGCACCTTTTACTCTGTAGTGTTGTTCACGATGCACCATTTTATCGATATGTATACTATCCTAGCGATTTTGCACCACGATGCGAATGAATTTTAAAATGATAAGCATAAAGGCCGTGTTGGGTATGTGTATGTTAAAAATCAACTGTAAAGTTTAGTAAAATACTTAAACTACAAAAGATAACATGAAATGTATGGGTTATATATACATATGTTACACTAAGAGTCATGGCTGGGAATGGATATACTTTTATTCATGAGTTCATGTGTTAAGAAAATATACACAACACTCTCCCCCTTTAAATGTTAAGTCATCAATTCAAATTCAATTTTGAAATAGCAATCATAATACACATAATGAGAGTATGCACATATTCCTATAATTTGTTCCGATTGGGAATGCCTTTGTCACGATGACCCCAATTAACACAAAATCCCACCTTCGTCGCCAAGTTGTTGTGTATGTGTACTTGTACACCAATACACGAATGAAGAGCCATATAGCTTATAGTCAGGGGTGTTGGGGCATTAAAGGGGCTGTTTGGTTCAGATTCTTCCAAAAGCACCAAATTCGGCCCAGAGGTCACCAATGTCATACCTTTCTCATTTTTAACGGGCGCCAAGATGCGCGCCTCATGGGGCTGCCATATTGGCAAAATCCAACATTGCCGCCATCCGGGTTAGATGTCAATTGCAGGTAAAAAACTAAAAGGGCTTGAATCATGTATGATACCTCATATTAGGAGTTTTCAGCGTTGGGTAATCCGATTCAGGGATTATTTCAATGATCTGACATCAGGTTGACCCCTCATCCACATGATAAAGGTCAATTTGGTGGTCAACCCGGTATCTCATCCCCATAATCCTTTACCATTATTAGCTGTATCTTGCAGTTTTCAAACCGGAATACATGCAGTAAAGATATTTACATATCTCACAAATTGAAGGGATCTGATGAGCTTGCCAGGGCATTAAGATCACACAATGGTCAAGATAACGCATTTATATGGCTGCTGTTATGATGCACAAGTTATGTCTCCAGCTCCAGAGTCAATAGCCTTTCGACGGTTCCTTGTCCTTCCTAGCTGCCTCATAGCTTCTTCAATGTAGTGCTTTGGCGTCCACCAGCTCTTTATGGATGCGAGAAAGTCAGACCAGGTGCGAGGTGCAAATGTCAAGGATGAGGCGTGGATGGCACACGTCACCAGGGTGCTGAAATAAGGCACGCTGGTAGAAGATGACGTGGGTGGGATACAATGTCATGCTAGCAAGCGACGAGCCGGTGACGTCCCCGGCCGAGATCGGGGTCTTCCCCCCTTTTCCATACAAGGCTGCATCTTCAACGAAGCTGACGATGCAGGCGACTAAGTGCCTCAACCAAGTTAAGATCAGCGTTCATGGTACAGATCAGCCACTGTATGCTCTCGTCAAATTCATCCAATAGCAATATCCTAACACTTTGGGAGAAGACAAGCTTGTATCTATGATGGGTGCGCTGCATATTGAAGACAATATGCATCTTATGAGCAGCGACTCTGAGTGGGACACTGTGCTTTTGTATTGCTGGGGTCCTGACATCTGGTCACGCACAGTCTGTACTAAATAAGAACCACATCAAACGCACAAGTACGCCCATCACGTCAACCTCATGTCCCTTTACCCCCTCAAGTAGGCCGCTACTCAGAGTATTGTCAACAATTAATAATGTTACGGGAGTCATTCAATATGTAGGATCAACGTTCTCAAAATCTACCCAAGTTTAAGTTCTGGTCTGCCATAATCAAACTGGAGCTGCTGATGTCTCGTTTTGCGCGGTCACTTCGGAAGGGTGACTATAATTATGTGCAAGCATGTGACAACCTCTGCGGCTGGGTTCACGCCATGAACCACACAAACTATGCGTATTAGCTGCCGATACATGTACACGACAAATGGTTGACCTAGCCTAGAAAGTTCAGCCCAATTGACCAAGCCCATAAACAGTCCAACAAAAGCCACCAGACGCATGGAGGAGCTGTTTGACATTATGAAGTAGGAAAGCCCTTACAATGTTTATGCTGGCCGGACCTGACTGCATGTTGGTAATTGAGGAGTTTGAGACTGTTAATGATCCACCATTGTCATCCACCGCTCATCACGAGGGAGGCAACAGCTTGCAATTAAAATTTCAAATGGATGTACTATCGTGGTGGTGTGAAAGAGCAGCTGTACAATCCTTTCCTTGAGCTCATAGAACTTGATACACAGAATGTCATGGAATGTGCCGTTGCTACTTCTCTATCTCAAATCCGTGAAGCTGGTAAAACCCTGCATGCAGCATATGTCTTGAAAAGACTGGAAAAGGCTTCAATACCAGTGTCTGGTAAAATCAAGAATACTAACATACTTACCTTTGCCAATATACCTGACCTCAAAAAAAAGGTACAAAGGAAAGTGGCGTCAGGCAGAATATGATGTTAATCACACCACTTTTCTACTCACTCCAGTCTTGTCCTGATGCCTGCATGACAGACTTCTTTCGGTTCAAAATAAGAGAGAGCCAACGAGCCTGGCAAATCGAGGTGTGCCTCGATCTGGGATGAGACATTCTTATTGCCTCAATGCATCCACTGACAGTGCAATTGAAAACTTCCCTGTCTAGCGGTTGGTTTCTGTCACGGAAGTGGAACACTTTTTGATTTTGTCACGGGAGTGGAAAGCCGGCCCATGAAGCCCGGGCTAAAGAAGGACACCAGGATTCTCTTACATCTAGCACATGCGGCAAAGTAGTGTCATACAACAGCCTATGTTCGCACTGTGGACAGCAATGTCGTAGTCTTTACAATCCGCTTTTTCGAGTCCCTCAGTCTATCAGAGCACTGGAAAGGCTTCTGTACTTGTAAATCTACCCTGACATACCAGTCCATGCCATCTTCTCTGATCATGGCGTGTCAATATCCTTGGCACTTCCCGTCTTTCACAGCTTAACGGGGTGCGACAGGACTTCACAGTGTCTTGAATGTGGCAAGAAGACAGCATGGGCAGCATGTGCAAGCATACTGACGCACTAGTGGCTCTCACACATGACCCTGACCTCTTCATTCATGAGTTTGTGCATATGCAGAGCTCAAAGCGTTTTGCAATATTCATGTATAACAAATGGGGATAGTACAGCTGGCGTCAACATGGCCAGACATCAAATCTTCACCACTGGAAGCAAACTGCTGGAAAACATCTCACCGACTCAAGCCGCACTGTTTCAGCATGTAAAGCGAGTTTCTACTTTCGTCAGGCCACCTCGGTCCATCAGGAAATTCCTTTCTTCAGCGAGTGGGTTGGCACAAAGATGGCGCCAGTACATGGCAACCACTATGAACCACTATGAACGACGCTTCCGTGGCATGTGCTATTCTCTTGCACAGTGGCTGTATCAATGTATGCACGCACGGGAAGGTTAAAATGCAACGCATATGATTCCGACGCACGGCCTTCTGCAAATGTGAATGCGGGTGTGTTAATAACGGTGGTGATGACAAGTACTACTTATTGCTGAAATCATAGAGTGCAAGCCAGCATGTATAGATAGTAATCGTAAAAATTAGTAATCCTGTAGTGTATAGTGAACGTTGATTCACTGCAGATGTCTCTGAATTATTTTAATCAAAATTGTTCCTGAATTACATTTATTGATTTTTTAGTGACCTTGAGGGCTAAACCTGACCTCAGATAATTGAAATAACCTCTGAATATGATTCCCCGACCCCAACAACCCTTAAAATATGGTATCATACATGATTCTAACCCTTTTAGACTTTTACGTGCGATTGACATCTAACCCGGATGGCGGCCATTTTGAATTTTGCCAATTTGGCGGCCCCATGTGGCGTCCTTCTTGGCGCCCATCAAAATTGTAAAAAGTATTGCATGGCAACATCTAGTCCAAATTTGGTGCTTTTGAAGGAATCTGAACCAATTTATCCCTAACAACCCCGACTTAAGAGTTGTTCAGTGTATGAATGACATGTGATGAAGATTTGCGCATATTGCTTTAATTTGTCCATGCATGTCGCGCGTGCTCAAATCATGCTGACAGCTTAGATATACATTTTAGTGTTAAATCATATGCAAATCATATATTTTAACAAAAATGTGTTTCAAGTTCTTTCTATTTGGTAAGTCGAATCAAATCCATTTTACGGCTGATATACAAACAAGTTACCTCATTTTGATTTTTAGACAAGAACTATGGTTATTAGCTTGCAACAGTCCATTTATTTAAAAAAAATATTCCACAGCTTATCCACTTTCATTGACATTATATACGATCTGCAACTACCAAGACATCTCTCTGAACCGGGATGGTGTTCAGACACGTCGAGCTGATATAGAAGTACTGATGTGAAGTAATTCAATGCCGATATTGTAAGACTAGCCTAGATTCCAGTCTCAAAACAATGAGTGTCTTCAGATTTCTCCTACTATAGCAATTGGCTCTAACGAGCCCCTTGCTAAATGCTAAACAATCTCAGCATTCAATCGAAATCCCAATATGAAGATAACTTTCAGGAACAGTAAATTCATTCCCAGAAAAGGAATATATGTTTTGGATTGTGTTCCAGGAAAACCAAGCTTACCCTAGATAGATAAGCATATTTCATGTACAAATGCTCGAACTACTGATTGTTTGTCAGACGCTTCTTGAAACAGTCTTTGACTAATTGACGAACATTGCAGATTGAGACCAATCTGCGTGAAGGCACACACTGATATCGAGCTACAGAGGGCGTGAATGTCGTCTGGCTGATTTTTTTGCGGAACAACATTTGAGCCGTCTCGCGAGAAAACCAATCTTGTTGACATTGCGTGAAGTATCGACCCGGATGAGCCTAAGAAATGCCACGCAGGCTTACATAGACAGACACGTTTCGCCTCCTGTGGATTTTCTGTTTCAGGAATCATTACTCCATACCTCAGTCCCCCTTAGACGGAATGTGTCGACCCGGATCAGTGTGTGCGGACTACACAAGCTGATATGGGTCGATACATTACGCAGAGGCTAACATGTTGGTTTTCTCGCGGAACGGCTTATTTAGTGATAACTGAACGGTTATAACCAAAGTAATTTTCACGAAATAACGCTCCCATTATATGTATTGATCACTGAACGGTTAAAACCAAAGTAATTCTCACGAAATAACGCTCCCATTATATTTATTGATCACTGAACGGTTCAAACCAAAGTAATTTTCACGAAATAACGCTCCCATTATATTTATTGATCACTGAACGGTTAAAACCAAAGTAAATCTCCCATTATATTTATTGATCACTGAACGGTTAAAACCAAAGTAATTTTCACGAAATAAAGCTCCCATTATATTTAGTGATAACTGAACGGGTAAAACCAAAGTAATTTTCACGAAATAACGCTCCCATTATATTTATTGATCACTGAACGGTTAAAACCAAAGTAATTATCACGAAATAACGCTCCCATTATATTTATTGATCACTGAACGGTTAAAACCAAAGTAATTTTCACGAAATAACGCTCCTATTATATTTATTGATCACTGAACGGTTAAAACCAAAGTAAATCTCCCATTATATTTATTGATCACTGAACGGTTAAA
>JAUELF010237380.1:0-12917 GCA_031471495.1 Clinocardium nuttallii
GCAGACCTTGTGATTGCAAAGAGAATCCTTTAATACATACTGCCGGCCCAGCCCTACTACACAGGTCAGTAACAGTTATCACAATAACACCCCCCTTCACGTCTTTATACACACGTTGGTGTCTTTCACGTACGTCTCCAGTCTCTAGTTAAACGATATTTTCTAAATGCGCCTAATTAACTTGTCTATAATTAATTAATAGAGTTGCCCCGTTCAAACCAATCTCAGCGAAATGTTCTCCAAACCGAAACGAATTGAACTTAAGTTTTTCAACGGCTCGCCTTTTCACGTGTTGCCCGGGAATGGACGTTAAATAACGGCCAAGGTCAGTTATTAACGTTAAAAGTTAATCCATTATGACTCTTGGGGTCACACATCCCATGAGGTCGACTGATTTAATGTATCTGCTGGTTACGTCACCACCATTTCGATGACGTCACGTATTTATGTCGCATATTTTTTTACGCATAAGAATATTTTAGCGTTCAAAATGGTGGAACAGGTTTTTGTCAATTTAATAATTCGTGTAAGTTGATAAGAAAGAAAATGAGTAATGGCTAGTGTGGAAAAGAAAGAAGAAAAAGAAGGCGTTAAGGATACCAATGGAAATGGGACCAAAGAGAAGGCACAAGAAAAAGAAGGGATGAACGGTACAAAGGAGACGAATGGGACAAAAGGGAAAACAGAAGAAATTAAAAATGTACCAGCTCCCGAACAAAAGGAAAAGAAATCAGAAATTAAAAAAGTACCAGCTCCCGAACAAAAGGAAAAGAAATCGTTGTTTGGAAGACGATCGAGTAAAGATCAACAGAAAGGAAAATTACCCCTAAAAAGATGGGACACTGCAATTACTGGAATCCGAGCGGTAGGCAAGGTAATTTAATATGACTCACTAATATCACTAATTATTAAACTAATCATTTCGTATTAGATCTAGTTCGTTTATGATCTCTTAATTATATCAACCACTTTTAGTGTCGCCTGCCTTGACAAGGAGACACATATGTGTCACGTCTCCTGTGTACACGTTTGTTTAACTTTAATACCCGTCACGCATATTTACAGACGACACATGTATGTGTTTTTTCGAACAATCTTGTTTTTCATAAGATATAAAGGAGTTCTTATTAATTGCAAACAATTTTATTCATATAATTAAATTATAAATACACATGTATTTATTTAATCATTTCAATAAATTAAATTTATGCAATCAATCAGGCATAACCCTGATTGTTACACTTATATATCCCTCCAGACTCAGTTTAGTGTCACCAGGGACATAGATAAGATCTTATCTACATCCCTGGTATCGATGACAACTTACTAGCAACAGATATTTTCTGATGTCTAAAGATTAATTAAGACCTTGGTAGCACAGTTCGCTCAATGCTTCGGCTCACCAACTAGGGGGACCTAGTATATACTGGCTAATACAAATTCACACTAGAAAAGTGAATGGTGTTTTATGCCGCTTTCAACAATTTTTCAGTTTTTTCACAGCAATTTCTTGGTAATTTACTAGTAGGATACTACTGGTCCATTTATCCTGACACCAGCCTGTCAGTAGTAAAGCTTACCCCAGAACCCTGAGCTAAGGGGTGCAGCCATTACTTCCATAATTTTTTAAAGTCTTTGGTATGACCCAGCCAAAGATTGAACCTGCACCAGAGGTGGACGCTACAACTTCATGAACGAGGCTGTCACACAAGAGAAGGTTGAGAATAATGACATCATGTACTTACAATGACAAGGAAGTTGAAATGCTGTGAAATATTAACATTTTCCTTATTTAACCTTAGTTTGAATTGTTTTTGTCACAGAAACTGCTAAAACACTAACATGAACATGATTTGAGTAGATCTAAGAATATACCACCTTTTTTAAAACAACACTTCCAACTCAATGATATATATTATTTAAAAATGCTTTCACATTTGAAAATTTCTACATATCATCAGATCTAGTGGAGTATAATTTCAAAAGGGATATATACATGTCTAGATATTTTTTATTTTTTTCAGATTAAGAAAAAAGGAATAGTAAGTATTTCATGATTTACTAAGCTTAAGCAGTAGGTACAATGCAGTGTTCCCACCACCTTTATAAACTGTTTTTTTTTGGCACCCCCAACTAACTGATATTTTAATAAAGTGGAGGTTTTCTGAAAAAAGTGGGGGTGCCATTTTTTTTATATGTAAGGTCAATGAGAATGAACTAAAAATGTTAATGAACACACATAATCATATCACATTTATGTTTTTATTTTATTTCTATTGACATAATAGATAAATGACAGTATAATTGCTAAAAAAGAGTTGAAACAAATTTACAAAAATTATCCTTTTAAAAGCCAATAGCCACAAAGTTTTCTGAAGTATATGTACAGTGAAAACTCTTTCTGCAGCGGATGATTTTTGAAAACATTGTAACAAAAATAGAAATTTCTGAAAACAAGCAATTTTCTACTTTTGTCACAATGTTTTCAACTATTTTCAATAATTAATCTTTCATTTATAAACAGAGGTATATAAGATCTTTATATACATCCCTGGTATCACTGTGTGTCCAAAGTTCATGATGATACAATGTGTAAGGCCAGAGATCCCTAATATGAATCTTATTATCTTCAATCTTTAATAATTATAGCATCTGATCTCTGGTAAGACAAATTAACACCAAAGAAACTAGAATAGATTTATATCAATCTTTTACACATGTAGGCTGTATCAAATCAGCAGCAGATGATTTTGAAATCATTAATGCAAAATTTTGAAATTACCTATGAATGTTAAGTATTATTATTGAAAAGAGAAACTGCTCTTTTACCACAATGTTTTCAATGTTGCATGTTGGAAAAGGTTTTACAAACAATGCCATTCAGCAACCATTGACTACATTATAAATATTACTTTCACATTTCAATTGCACTTAACGTTTACAAAATATAACTAAACTTTAATAATCATAACTTCAAAATATAAAATTTTGCTTAAAGTTGTCATACATGACAAATATAATTACTAAAACGTTTATTAACTCTTTCCTACTTGTGGAAACATTTTGAAGCATTTGCAGCAGATAACTTTTTAAAACATGACAAAATTTATGAGAAATTGATCAATGAGCATATTATTTTAATGATAAAAATAACTAATTCATTAGTAATCTTCACACTCTCCCACATGTAACAATTCTGCAGCTGATGACCTTGAAAACATCAATGAACAATAATGGAAAATTTTGAAACTTAACTGAAGTATAATTATTGAATCATCCTCCATGATAGGCTTGCAAGAGATGATCTTTGATGTGTATTTTTTCCTTCTGTCGGTGACGATGTTTTTAAAAGTTGTTCGCTGCAGATGTGTTAAAAAAGTATCTGCAGCTCAGGTGGAAAATGTAAACATATATATTTTAGTTTACAAACAAAGAAGTGGAACTTGATCCTTTTTTGGAAAGATTCACAGTAACTGGAAGATCATACTCTGAGGAAAATGCACCAGTTTTTTGGGACTTTCGAGATATCTTCACAAGAACGTAAGTATAAGTATGGGATATTGTTAGTGAACTAAATGTGTGATTCTTGATTATTGTCATTCTGTTTGTCTTCATCTGTGTTGAAAATGTCTAAGGAAAACAATATAGTATTAGTATCTAGAAATTTGAAAGCATAACATTGATATCGAGTGAATGAGTAGACATTGTAGGAAAGAGTGATAGATTGCTTTATTTTAGCTACTATTTTTCTGACAATGCTTTCTTCAGTATATATATATAATACAGAAACATAAACTCGTGTCTGCTTTAGGGAAACGTTTGATTGAGACCTGATAAAGCTGTATGTACTGAGTGATGCTCTGCATTTGAAACTAGTGTAGAACCAGATCAGTCAGCATACCTGCCCAGTCTGATCTGACGCTGTTAGTCATAGAACTGAACCCTTTCCCGTTCTATTCATGGACATTTTCAATAATTCTTGTTTAGTACATGCTTTCAAATTTGTTTACTGCAGATTTTTTGTAGGATAGGTTTACTGTTTGTTTGAATAATAGTCTATTCGAAATGTGCTTGTAAACCCTTTCCCAACTGCAGACACATTTTGACACAAAAGCAGTAGACAGCTTTTGAAAACATTGTTGCCAAAGGTGAAATTGCGCATGATGAGCAATTTCAACTTTGGGCACAATTTTCAACTTTATTTAACTATTAAGCCTAATGTTGGATATTGTTAAGGATGAACCAGTCCGATACTGATACTAATACCAACAAAATGATATGATCTTTTATCGATACTGATACTGATACCATATGTGGGAATTGGCTTTGGCATAACTGTAATTGCTGTGGCATCAGAATGGGTATGAAAAGGATAAAAAAGCAAGCAAATGACACATTAAAACAATATTTCTGATTATACTACTAGGGCAATGTTATGTTAAATTTTCTTGGTTGGTTGTCTCAAAATGCATGAATAATTTCAATCAATGTAGAAACTGATCAGTACAGAACTATGGTTGCTGAGTATATATTGGAAAGGGATTACAAATTTAGTCTTTCCTGCATATGACAAATCTGCAGCAGAAAACTTGTGGGCAAAAACACAGAAAATCTCTAAAAAAAGAAAGTATAATTACTGAGAAGAGTTGAAAACATTGTGGTAAAAGGAGTAATTGCTCATTTTGAGCAAATTAATCATTTTTTACACTGTGTTTAGAATAGTCTGCAGCAGATGCGAAAGTATGTGTCTGCAAGTGGGAAGGGATAAAATAATGCCTTCAGAATTCTGACCAGTCCAGTTGCTGGGTCTATCAGATACCATCATAGGGAATGATGAAATAAACTTCAAACATTAAGTTAGGCTTTCAGGTAAATGATCAGGGTCCATCTAAAGCCTTTCCCACCTAAAAACGGATCTGTTACTTCTGTATACTCAAAATATGGTAAATCTCTATAATTGGGGGTAAAATTACTGAAAAAAGTTGAAAACATTGAGGCAAAAGGAGAAATTGCTCAACACAAGCAATTTCTCCTTTTGCCACAATGTTTTCAGCTTTGTTCTGTAATTTTACCCCCAATTATAGAGATTTTCCATATTTTGAGTAGACATTTTCAAAGACATCTGCCAAAGAATTTGGTATATGGGAAAGGGTTAAAATTTAATGTCTTGTAATGTATTGATATCTTTCACAGATTTTGGCGGACAGTTGTAGTTGATCCATCTGGATCTATATACTTCTACTGGTCTATGGCCGTGTTCTTGTGTGTCCAGTACAATACTATCTTTCTGATCATGAGGTGTGTGTTTGACCAGCCACACATAGATTTCCTCATGCCCCTGTGGTACAGCTTCGATTATTTCAGCGATTTTATATATGTGTGGGACATGTTGGCGAGGTCGAGGATGGGTAGGTATTCTTCTGTTTGTATTTTTTGTTCACAATAACAATAACCATTTGAGTCATGCTCAATTACAAATATAAACATAATTATAGGAAAAGAATAAAAAAAAGATATATTTTCAAATGTATGTTTGCATTTAAGTATTATTTTGGCATGTTTTTAATTCCATGTATTGAAATTAAAAAACTTTTAACTGTGGGTAACTAGAAAATCAAGCAATTTGTCTATTGTGTCAATTACTTTTCATATTGCATATTTCAATTTAAATAGACTTACTTTTGAATGAAAACTGGGTACCAATAGAATCTTTAGTTTATCTTATAAAAGAGGGACAATTACTTAATCATTTAGTTGACCAATACAAATTGTTTTGAAGTTGAACTTGTTGAAATAAAGAGCCTTTTTTCAGTGACAATATGGTAAGAAGTTGATAGATAGAAAATGGTTGTAGTAAATTTTAGTACATTTATCATCAAAATTTAAAAAAGAAAAATCACAATCGTAGGGGTGGGTGGGGTTATCTCAAAAAGTGAGACTCGGGATGGTATCTGGAGGGTTGGTAAGAATGCAGTTTGTTGAATTTCATCTTGAAAATAGAGAAGGTACCCAGTTTTTTTCTATTTGTAATGGGAAAGTGGATATTTAAATTCAAGTGAAACTAAAATCTGGGGAGATAAATAGTGTAATATGGGCTGTTTTGATAACAATCATCTTGAAAAAGAGAAATTATAATTATATGATCATGCAGGGCTTCAGGTAAGAAGCTTTTTTGCTTAATAAAGCAAAAGAATGGTAAAAAAAAGCAATTATTTTTTAAAATGGTAAGTACTCAAAAGCAAAAAAAAAGGAAATAAAGCAATTCTTATCATTTATGTTGCTTAAATTTGTTACATTAAATAAAAAAAAGATCCGAATGGAATAGAAAGTACCTATGGCTTGATGTAAACGAGACAATTATCAAGCTGTACACTGGGCATACAGATTAAAGCAAAACTAATCTTAAAAAGTGTCTGGATGAATGAGGGATCCCGAAATATAGATTTGCATTAAAAGTATTAGTTAAACAACATTGAAATTTTGGAGAATTTGCTCATTATGTCTTCCTTGCTAGATGATTTCAAGTCATACAAAAGTGCAATTTCAAAAAAATGATAGGGTAAAATTGTCGCTGTTACCTTAAATTTAAAAAAAAAAAAAATTGTCTGAAAAACAGTAGGGTAAATACCCAATTCATTGAAAAAGTTATCTATAGCCCTGTAATGAGTAATTCATCATACATTTACACACAATGCTTACTTCTCTGTCCCAACTGTGACAAGAATATGCCTTTATTGTTATTTTCCCTGAAATTAAAGATTTTGAAAATTATCTGTAAGTTTACTTTCTGTCAAAATTATTTGCAAGTTTATCTTTTGTAAAAAATATTTGACTTGGGACTGGAAATGCATCATTTAGTATACTGCACTTTAAAATAGGTAGACACAGTATTTTCATGTATGTTCTTGACTTGTCTTAGATATAGAGACTAAACCTGTTATAGAAATGTTCATGAAACTGCAGTTCTTACCTATTTTTAAGTGCAGTAGATCAAATGATGCATTCCCAGTCCACAGTCAAATAATTTTCTTCTCAATAAAACAAATTAAAATGTGTGTGTTTACATAATATAATGTGTCATTTTATTTCAGGGTTTTTGGAACAAGGCTTAATGGTGAGGGATACAAAACGTTTGAAACAACGTTACATGAAATCCCCTATATTTGTATGTGATGTCATTGCAATTCTTCCGACAGACTTTCTTTACTTTACTTGGCATTATAGCGCTATCTTGCGCCTTAATAGATTGATTAAAATATGGAGGATTATCGATTTTAATCACATGGCTGAAACCAGAACCAATTTTCCAAATATGGTGAGAGTGTTGAATCTGGTGTCATATATTATCATCATTATACACTGGAATGCCTGTGTTTTCTTTCTTATCAGCACTTGGATTGGTTTAGGAGAAGATGGCTGGACATATCCAGGATATTCCAAAGGTGATGATGATGTTGACGATTTTTATAAACAGTATACTTACAGTTTTTATTGGTCTTGTCTCACATTAACCACAATAGGAGATACCGAAAAGCCTGAGAAACCAATAGAGCTTGTTTATTGCATATTGTGTTCACTTCTGGGTGTGTTGATTTTTGCTACTATTTTCGGTAATGTTGGAGCTATGATAAATCACATGGATGCTTCAAGAACTGAGTTTCAAAATAAAGTAGATAATGTTAAGCGCTATATGGAACTGCGAGCGATAGGACCAGAGCTTCAGAATCGTGTAATTAAATGGTTTGATTATACTTGGAATAACAAACAGTCAATTGATGATAAAGACGCCCTGCTTTTTCTTCCAGAAAAATTAAGAGCCGAAATTGCTATTCACGTTCACATGAATACTCTAAGACGAGTGGCCATATTTCAAGATTGTGAGCCAGGTTTATTGGTTGAATTAGTATTGAAATTGAAATTACAAGTATTCAGTCCAGGAGACTTCATTTGTAAGAAAGGTGATATTGGTAAAGAAATGTATATCATAAAAAGAGGGAAACTGCAGGTTGTTTCAGAGGACGGGAAAAAAGTGTTTGTTACCCTTAGTGATGGTGCAGTATTTGGTGAGATTAGTGTTTTGAATATTGCAGGAAACAAAACAGGCAATCGTCGTACTGCATGTGTTAAAACGGTTGGGTACTCTGATCTCTTCTGTCTCACCAAACATGACCTTTGGGAAGCCCTGGAAGAATATCCAGAAGCTATGAAAATGCTTACTGAGAAAGGTAAACAGTTGTTAAGAAAGGATAGACTGCTTGATGAAGAGGCCGCAAGACGTGAAGAAAGACGTCAGCAAGCAGTGGTGACAAAGATTGAAATTATTGTTGATGCCATCGAGGAGATGCAGAAAAAATGTGACATAGTTGTCGAAAAAATAGAGAAACTGGAAACTAAGCGTGTACCATCATCTATCGGTATTGCTGTTCGGTCCAGCAGTAGTTCAGGATTACCAAGTGTTGAAAATCCTGAAAAATTACATTTAACAACATCAAGAAAAAGTATAACATCGTCACCGATTCCAGAAGAAGATGAAAGTAAAGTTAATGATAAAGAAAAGACTGTTAAAAAATAAAACATGTGTTATGTTTTCAAATTATAAGTTTGATTGTGTCTTAAAGTGAAATATGTTTATCTGTGCAAAGTGCGTATTTCTTAACAATATTCACCTGCTACCTGTATTTCACTATTGTACAGCTTAAACCCTCAAATGCATTTTGAAGATACTGCTGCAGAAGACTTTTAAAAATATTCTGACAAAAGAATATATTGCTCATAATGAGCAGTATGTTCTTTTGCCAGTGTTAACAACTTAATTCTGTAATTATACTTTAAGTTCAGGAGATTTTCTGATTATTTATATTTTCATCTATTTATATGTTTCCAAAGTCGTCTGTTGCAGAATTGTTGTATTTAAGGTTAAAATAAATTATATATTTTAAGTTATAACAAGAAGTGTGTCCAGTACAGACAATTGTTTAGCCTCCTGCTGCAGAAGACTTGATAATATTGAGGGAAAAGGAGAACATTCCCATGATGAGGACTTTCAGAATTTTGCAGTAAAACTTTCAAGATCGCATTTTGTGTCATAAATGTTGAAAAAGCAGAAAGTGAAAATAATGGGTCAAATTTTCTTTTGCTGCAATGTTTTCATGCCTTTGCAATGTCTTCTGCATTCTTGATGTATGTGCGAAAAAGTTATAATACAGATAAATGGTAGCTTGTTTCTGAACAAAATATTTTGGAATCATCTGCATTGACAAATTTTGAAGAATGATAAATGTGTGGGGTAGAAAAGATAGTATGACTATGAGTATTTATGTCCTTTATATACTCCCATCTTGTGACAGGGTCATTCTAGTGAACACTTTAAGTGGGTGGGCAGGCGTGTCGGCTCTCTTTCTTGAGTAATCTTTATCCAAACTGCACCAGCTTTGGTAATAATCTTTATTGTGATAATATCTTTGCCATATTTAATTTCAGGCCAGATAGCTCCAAGACCGAAAAGAAAACATTGATATAATATAATTGATGCAAGAAGCTGAAAACATTACAGCAAAAGGGGAAATTGCTCATCATGAGCTATCTCCCCTTTTGTAACAGTGTTTTCAAAAATCGCCTGCACCAAAGGTGTCAAAAAACGCCTATATGTGGGCAAAAATTGACATGATATAACTAAAATAATGTTGAAAACGGCCTTTAACCCAAGAGCAATTCTTATTCAATCGTCAACAAATTTGGCACAATCTTGTTAGGATTGATAACTTTCTATCCTGCATACTATGAGTATACCCCAAATTGGATTGGTCTTCAGCCACACATCATTAATCTAGTGCATTAACCCTCGCCCAAATACAGTAAACCTGCAGCAGACAACTTTGAAAGCATGTTCACAAACACCCGGAAAATATCTATAGGAAGGTGCAATGACTAAATTAGTTTTTAACATTTTGGCAAATGGAGAAATTGCACGTTTTGAGCAATTCCTCCTTTTGCCAATATGTTTCCATAAGTCGTCTGCTGCCGATGCGTCAGAAAGCGTCTATATGTGGGAAAGGTTAAGGGCCAGGCGTCAAAATCATGTGAAATAGAGCTTGTGCAGACTATAACGTTTATGTCAGCAGTGGGGTTTAAAATTGATGATGAAGTGTTCGTGGACTCGACAATATTCTAGTATGTTGAATTTGAATCCTATTTCAGTCATGGGCCAGAATTAAGACTGACGGGCCAGTAGTACTTGTTCCTCATTAGGAATAAGGTGATCAAATTGTAGAAATTGATGAAAGTGGCGTAAAACACTTAACAATCAATTACTCAATCAGCAAAATTTTACTCGGTCGTTCTCTGCATAGAATGAATAAAGAGTCAAATGTTTTTGGGGGAATTCCAATAACTTGGCACACATCACATTACCCTAATTTTCAGATTTGTTTTAAAACTAATGACAAAAATCATCATGACTGCTTATTTGTAGTAAGTACAATGTTTGTATAAATCGCTGATCAGATACAGTGAGACCACTGCACACCATACTATGATTGCTGTAGTGAATCTCTTGTGAAGGAGCGACATTTTTTCCTAATGTTTTTTGTGTTGATGTTATGATATGCTCATATGTAAATAAAGTGTTATTATGCACCTCAAATTATCTCTCTTTGTTAACGGTTTCGTCTTAAAGGTGCTGAATCACAGAAATCTGATAATATACTCAAAGTTTAAAAACGGTCCAAAAGATGTCTTGAAATACTAAAATCATAATACTGGGATAAAATCAGAGAAATAATTTCACTTTCGAGTACCATAAACCTGCAAATATTGATCGTATATGCTTCATTTCTACTGGGTATAGGCCTACATTAAACCATTTTTTACACATTTTCATGACTTTCAATTGACAATTCTTCAACACTACTGCAAAAATAGATCTGAATTACTTAGAACCTACTTATTTGTCACTATAAGCAGTATTGGCAGAAGTTTCACCATTTCAAAATTTTGATCACAATCTGGGGTTCAGCACGTTTAACAAGCAACATCTGCCCTGCGTTTTTGATGTTTTACAACAATCATGTAATGCGAAAACCCATTATGTGTATGTGTTATATTTGTCTTTGGGCGTGTGGGTTGGTTTTAAGGGCAAGTGGGCTTCTCTATGATATATTTGGCTGTCACGTAGTTACAGAGCATACATCGTTTATGCTGCGTTTACACTAGGCCAAAATGTCTACGATCTCCACGATTTGACAGAATTGTGATGAGCGTGGGGGCTCGTGGGGTCGAATCGTTGTGATCGTGAGGGAACGTGGTGGAATCGTAATGATCGTGAGGAAGTTTTTGGCTGTCAAATGATAGAACGTGGGAATCGTAGTAGAGCGTAACAGAACTTGGTGCGTCATCGTAGGGGATCTTGATGAACTTGGAAACACGATTCCTTCAAGATTCACTTCGATGCCACCACGTTTCTATCACGCTCTTCTACGATTCGTCAAGATACACTAAATAGTAAGAGTAATTACATCACGCTATGACACGTTCTGCTACGAACATCCCGATATGCTCTGATAATTTCCCACGCGGATCCCACGATGTGTATCCTGCTCTGCAAGCTTCAATACGTTTTGCAACACTGAAAAAGGGAACATCTATAGTGTTTGGTAGATTAAACATATGCCAGCCAAAAGAGGAAGGAATGCCTGTCAAGAAAGGCAGGGATGCTCCACCTCCTCCATCAGCATCTGAAGAAGTCCCAGCAGAAGCCTATGGAGGCAGCGCAAAGATCAACCACCCCGCCCCTAAAGGAAGAGTTTCCGGATCTGCCAACCACCATGCGGGCCAGAATGCCAAGGACAACACTCTCCTATGGTGATGTAGAAAAGGAGGAGATCTTGGAATTGTTGTAGTCAAACGCCCCCTCATCGTGGACATCGTAGCCTAGTGTAAACGCAGCATTAACCCTTTCCCACCTGCAGACACATTTCGGTGCGATAGCAGCAGGCGACTTTTGAAAACATTGTGGCGAAAGGTGAAATTGTTCGGCAATTTCTCCTTTCGCCACAGTGTTTTCAACGTTATTTAACAATTAAGCTATCTTTTATGGAAGGTTTTCAAGTTTGTCTCATTATGTTTTTAAAGTCGTCTGCTGCATATTTGTATGTGAGAAAGGGTTTATCTGAATAAGTGAGTGATACAGCTGATATTGTCATTGGATACTTCGCACCCTTTGGTAGCATCCAATAGATAAACTGTTTGTTTGTTTGTTTGGAGTTTAACACCGCTTTCAACAGAGTTGGTCATATCACGGCGGTCAGTGCACCTACCCATGTTTTCCTGGTTTTACCACACCATCGAAGCCACTGACTACTTTCTCACATAAATCAGAGGTGAGAGGCAATGGAAAAATCGCCCCGAAAGAATGTTCGCCACAACCGGGTATCGAACGCGATGTTTTCTTGTTGGGTATACATATATATGGTTTATTCCGTACATTATCTCCCTTTAACGGAATGAATCGATCATACCCATTAGAACATTATGTAAGAAACCCACTTAAGTAAAGTGTCTTATGAGGGTGTTGTGGGTGGGGCGTTGAAAAAACAAGTACCCCAAAAGTGTCTTTTCATGTGGATATGGTTCATTCCGTTAGAAAATTATATAAAAAGAACCACTTATCAAAGTGTCTTATACGGGCTTTGGGAGATTGAAAACATTGAGAGAAAATGCTCATCATGTAGTTTGGGAGGAGATGATGTTTAAAGCTAAAAGTTAACGCCGGACGGATGGGCATTTGTTGGGTACTTTCCTTTGATGTTTTCTTGTTGGGTATACCAATGAGTTTGGGAGGGTATGATGTTTAAAGCTAAAAGTTAACGCCGGACGGATGGGCATTTGTTGGGTACTTTCCTTTGATGTTTTCTTGTTGG